>BQNB010037731.1:5256-25354 GCA_026074375.1 Tanacetum coccineum | reverse complement strand
GGTGTTTAGAAATAAGTTAGACGAGAACGGTATTGTTTCTCGAAATAAGGCTAGGTTAGTTGCTCAAGGTTATAATCAACAAGAGGACATCGACTATGATGAAACTTATGCCCTAGTTGCTAGACTTGAGTCTATTAGAATACTATTAGCTTATGCTTATGCGTTAGACTTTAAGCTATTCCAAATGGATGTAAAAAGTGCATTCCATAACGGTTTTATCAATGAAGAGGTATATGCGACACAACTTCTAGGATTCATTGACTTTGAAAAACTGGATCATGTTTATAAACTTAAGAAAGCTTTATACAGTCTCAAACAAGTACCCATAGCTTGGTATGATAAATTAAAAGCTTTTCTTATTAAACATGATTACGAAATGGGAATGGTAAATAACACACTTTTTACTAAGAATAAAAGTTCAAACCTTATCATCATTCAAATATATGTCTATGACATTATATTCGGTTCGACTTGTCAAGACATGTGTGATGAATTTGCCAAAATCATGCATGACGAGTTCGAGATGAGCATGATGAGTGAACTTAACTTCTTCCTTGGACTACAAATAAAACAAATAAAAGATGGTATTTTCTTTAATCAATCTAAATATATTAAAGAAATGCTTAAGGAATTTAGATTAGAAGAATCTAAACCAATGAAAACACCCATGTCCTCTGATACCAAACTCATGAAAGACGAAGAGTGTATGTTGGTAGATAGTACCAAGTATCAAGGCATGATAGGTAGTTTATTATACTTAATGGTATGTAGGCCCGATATCATGTTTAGTGTCTGTCTTTGTGCCCGCTTCCAAGAGGCTCCTAAAACCTCTCACCTTGAAGCGGTTAAGCGTATCTTCCGATACATTAAAGGCACTACGCACTTAGGATTAGAAACAGTAGTATATGCCGACTCTGATCATGCGGGAGATTATGTGGATTGAAAGAGCACTAGCAGTATTTGTACGTTCGTAGGATGTTGTTTGACATCTTGGTTCTCGAAGAAACAAACCGCTCTTGTTATATCCACTACTAAAGCCGAATACGTAAGCGCCGAAAAGGCATGTCAACATGCACTATGAATGAAACAAGCTCTTATCGACTACGATGTTTGACTCGATGATGTCCCGATCATGTGCGACAATAAAGGCGCGATTGACCTTAGCAAAAACCCGGTGCAACATTCTCGAACCAAACACATCGAAATTCGTCATCGCTTTCTTTGTGATAATGTCCAGAAAGGACATATCTTAATCGAAAAGGTGCCGTTCGTCGACAACATCGCCAACATTCTTAAATAACCCTTTAAACGTGAATCGTTTAACTATCTACGTCTTGGTTTAGGAATTATGGAATACATTCCATAAATCACATTAGACCACTTCTCCTTCTTCTGTTTCAATTATACTCCATGTTCTACTCTGTGTCGTGACAACTTAAATACTTCATCCGAAGTACCTTAAGTATTTTTAATTCGCGAAATGAAAATTAAAGTGTCACTCCTATTTATAAAATTTTCATCAAAAACTGAGTCCAAAACCCCTTACTGAGGGCGGCCCCCATACCACAGGCGGCCCCCCAATATATTTGGGACCGCCATCAACAGACACTAAATCTAAACACTTAACCAAAAATTTTCAAAACACAAAAATAAACACCCCCTTTCATATCTGCTGCGACGAACACGAACCCATAACCCCAAAAACTCAAAATCAACCACTAAAACTATAATTGAAGATCAAATCAACACATATAATCACTCAGAACATCTTAAAGACCATCAATTGTAAGTCACTTCATCTATTTTCTTTCAATTTGAGTCTAGGTTCATGATGAACACTAAAATTGAAATTGGGGATTTTTTTATTTTTCTTTCAATATTGTACAATTAAACTGATATGCTTCTCGTAGACATAATATTTGCATACATTAGTGAATTTGTTGAAAAACTGATTTCGAACCAAAACACCAATTTTATTTTTAAATTACTCACGTTAGGAACATAATGAAATCGTAGTTATGCATTGTCAATACAACTTAAAAACATTTTCAAACACATGCGTAATGATCTCATGAACAAAGTTCGAGATGCATAATTCATATGTATTTTTCAACATGTTTGGATGAGCATAATTAAACTAAGGAGCGTTTGGATTAACTCTTAAGATTTTAATTTTTAGGTCGAGTTAATCGTTACTCCACATTTGGTACATCTAGGCACACACTAGACACGAACTCAAAATATCAACACATATACAAGAGATTAAAATATAACTTTGATTGTTTTGTTCTTGGTAACAATGCCTCCAATTACCGCACTAGATCATCAAAAGACCCGAAACTACATTCCAGTCATATCAAATGAATTTAATCAACCATTACAAAACACAATTGCTAGTCTTGAAAAATGATATTTTCATGAGTGTAGGGTTGTGAGTAAAATTTTTGAAAACATGAGTCACATCCATGTTAAGTTTAAGTCAATTGATTTTGATTGTTTGTTGAACATAAACGAACAAATTGTTCCTCGTTTTGTTCTCGAATTCTATAGTCAACTAACTTTTGATTATAACTCCACAGGTCATTTTGTGGTCAAATTTGTTATACAAAGTAAGTCATTCTCTCTCACTTTTGAGGAATTGGGCCAAATCCTAAAAATACCGTTCAAAGATCAAGTGTCTCACACCAATAAATGGTCACTCGACTACTTGTCAATAAGTGTTTCTAGTAAAGGTCATTATAAATCCACTCCTCCGTCTCCAAGTGTTGTTAAGTCTTTCATTTAAACTCCTCGACAAGGTCAAGTCACTCGTACCAAAAACAAGAAAACCATTGTCGTCGACAAAAACAAAATATTAACTCATGAAATTCAACCTCATATGAAACCATGGGTTGACATCATTCATGAAAACGTCATTTGTCAAGGAGGTCATAAGGATCATGTCTCCACGTGTCTTTTTCATATGCTTTATAGCACTTGAATCTGTATTAACCCCCCCCCAACACAGATACAATCTAGCATTCTTCATTCTCAAAAGAATGGAAAAGACTCGAAGCAAACCTAAGGAACTCTTACCCTATGGAATGCTTTTGACTAGATTGTTCAAACACGTTGTGTCCGTCTTTCCTGAGCTAGCAATTGGTTGCTACCGTCTTTCCTGAGCTAGCAATTGGTCGCTACATCTCACATGATCGAGTCATGCATCCCTTCGCTCCTCATTATGAGCGAAAGACGAGATCAGATCGTAGCTTAAAAAGACCTCGTGAATCAAATGCTAGCTCCACCTCTACAAATTGAAATCAACATGCCACGTCTCATTTGTTGATTATACCCTTGATGAAAATGTTTGAATGAAACATTCAATCTAAGTTTTCACTCTGTCCTAAAACATCTCCCAGTCGTCCTAATGTTGTCACTTGAGTCTGTTAAAACCCCCTCATGAAGTCATTACTGAACACCCACTTTCTCCAAAACTATAATCGTACAAAATCAACACGAGTATGCTCACCGGGAACGATTAAGGTCAATTGGACAAGCTCTCAAGAACATGATGGGTGGAAGGCGGAAGTGAACATGTTGGCATAACTACTAAGAGACTATTATTATTACTATTATCTTTCTTGTTTAATACATTATGTCTTTTAATATATTATTAGGACTAGGAATGGCAAATGACAATTGCATTTAACTTGGATGATTTTCTTCATCCTACCAACGTTCTATGATTAGCAAATTGTATGAATGTGACATGCGAACAATGCCACTACTTGCTAAATGATTTGCATGCTAGTTTAGGACTACATATTATTGCTTGAATTAATTGATTCTTGAATTTGGTAGATGCCAAAATCACTGGATTTAAGAAAAAGGGCAAACTGAAAATTTTCTCTCTTCCAAAAAACGCCCCCCTTAAATACCCGGCGGCCCCCCAATATATTTGGGACCGCCTGGTGATATGGGACCGCCGCCAAGGGGGAACAAAAATTTTGAGTTTGCCTCTTTTTCTGTATCTTTGACCTCCTACCTACATTCTCAAGCTGTCATTTCCCTGTTTAGCTAAACCATCTTTGGCATCCTCTTCCATCCAAACCATGCTTTGCCATGTTATACTATCCTTTCCATTATTTAAATCATCAAATTCTCATACCTCACTACCACCCTCACCTTCTTCATCCTCTTCTTCTTCATCATCAATGTCTTGCTCAAACCACCATTCCAACTTCTCTAGAAAACCAAGAATGTCGGTAAGACAAGTATGGAAACGCAAAACATCCACTCCAAAATCATCACCTTCTTCCCAAAAAGACTCACCTCCACTTCCTCCAAGAGTCTACTTACAATCTCCTTCACCACCATCATACAATCCCTTAAGAGATCAAATGATCAACCAACTCCACAACATCTCCACCATCCTTGATTCACACACTAATCCATCCAATGCCTACATTCATGCACCACCTTCACCACCACCACAACAAATTCATCCTCCTTCTCATGCTAAAGTTGAATTTCACTCAAGCTTTTGTCATTGTTGCAAGTTTTGTAGACACCAAATTCACTCCTTGAGAAATGAAATCAACTTCATTCACTTTCTTTTTACCCGTCCCATACCTCAAACTCGTGCCCCTCCAAATCATGTGTTACTAACTCCTTCCTTTTCCCTCTTTAATTAATCATTCTCATATGATTAATCTATCTAAATAATCGACCTTCCATCTTTTGATTATTGCATCTTCTACATTCCAAGAATCTACTAGTGTAGATCTATGCATTGTTATGTCTTTATGATTATCTACTTTCTATTGTAATGATTCATACAAATATTGTATGAATTTGTCTTAGCCCGTATTAGCTCTAGTTTTATTTGATGTTGTATGAACGTATTAATTGCATTAGCTATTATATGAGTTTCTTGATTGATTGAATGAAACTCTCTTTTGGGTGATTTAAATATAATGTGTTAATTTAAAGATATTTGTCTTGCACTTGTATTTCTAACTTTGTTTTGTAGCAAACAATTTTTGTAAGATCGATCCCTTGGTATCCCGAACGAGGGGGAGCATACATCAAGGGGGAGTCTTGATATCGTCGATTTCATTCTTCCTACAACTACTTGACGATCATCCTTTTTGATATTGACAAAAAGGGGGAGAAATAGAAAAAAACTCTTTAATAATTTTGTAACTTTTAATTTTATACAAAATGTGTTTATATTTTGTCATCATCAAAAAGGGGGAGATTGTTAATACAAATAATGTCTAAAAACGTTATTTATATTTTTCGACCTCTCAACGTTTTGATAATAAGAAAATGTAAAAACGTTTACGATAAAATTAAACGTTTACAAATTATTAATCGTAAAATTCAATTTCTAAGATTAGTAATCACTTAAGGTATAAACAAACAAATCATTAAGCATGATTAGTGATCAAGAAATTATTTTTCTCTTATCCATTACATTTTTACAAAAGAATTTCACAAAATTAATTATACAAAATATTTTCTAATTAAAAGAAAAGTTATATTAAAAACTTAAAATTTGAAATTCAAATTTTCCCCCCAAAACAGAAGCTTCTATACCAGATACAACATTCCCCACAAAAAAACAAAAAGGGAGCGGGGTCTACCTGGCGGCCCCCTTATAGGCCTGGCGGCCCCCTTATATATCTGGGACCGCCGAGACCGCCACTAGTGACCGTTGGATTTTTCTGTCTATAAATACTGCTCCATCCCTTGTTGAAAATCAGACCTCTTTGCATGGATTTTCTTACACTTCTTTCTCTCTCTAAAAACCTTCTTTCTCTCACTAAATATCTTGATTACTAACATCTCTTAATCTTGTTTCAAGTGATTTAATCTCTTCTTCTCATTTCTTCCATCTCATTCAAGTGCAAGAAAAGAACACTTGTATTCGTCAAGAAACGAAGTGTTGATTAGTGATCTCTCCTCTTTTCTTCTAAGTATCAAATCTCTATTGTAATTATCTTGTGTGTTTGTGTGATTCGGATAGTGTGTAAATCCGATAGTGTAGATCTAGTGATTGTGTATTGATTGTGAAGTGGTATATTGGTTCTAGCTAAGATTAGGACTCGACATTTAGCTTAGTGTCAGAAAATAACGTAAGCGATGTGTAAATGGTTTTCTCCGCTTGAAGAGAGCTTGTCCACATAGTGAAATCTCGAGTAGGATACTCGAGGATAAGTAGGCGTCTAGAAGAGCTTCGTAGCCCGAACCAGCTATAAAACTTGGTGTCTTGGTTTATATTGTTCTTCCTTATCTCTTCATAAATATTGTCATAGTTTTTAGCTTTTGTTTGATAGATATATTGTTTGTTCATATTGTATTGGTTATAACATGTGACTCGAATCTACATATTTTGTAAGCAAAGTTTTTTAAAACAAAAACGAACCTGGTAAAACTTATCAACCCCCCCCCCCTTCTAGTTTGTCCACAATTGGTATCAGGAGCCCCGGTCCACTCAGATTTTTAAAATATACTGTATTTTAAAGCTTGGATTGATCTATTGGATTCCGACAAATATCTAGAAGGCATCATGCAAAAGCACACTCTTTGAAATGAGATAGGATTTATTTATTGGAAAAATAGATTCGAGACATATGTTAAATCAAAAGATCTAGATCTTTGGCATGTTATTACCAACGGTGATTTTCATCTCATTCAATAAAATCCGAAAAACAAATTAGATGAAGTTATTCCTTTTGAAAAACAAAGCGATGATCTTAAAAAGAGACTCGCGAAAAATAATGAAGCGAAAATGGTTATTTTTAATACTTTGCCTAGAAAAGAATATGAAAGAATTTTCATGTGTAATACGGCAAAAGAAATTTGGAAAACATTGTTAATCACCCACCAAGGTAATATTCAAGTCAAAGATAATAAGATCGACCTTTTGGTTCAACAATATGAACAATTCGTTATTTCCGAAAACGAATCTATAGATAGTGCTTTTTTTCTAGATTTAATACTATTATTAATAATCTAAAAGGTCTTGATGAAGGTTACTCTAGCAAGAACTATGTTAGGAAATTTCTTATGGCTCTACATCCTAAATGGAGAGCAAAAGTCATGGCAATTGAAGAGTCAAAAGACTTAACATCACTATCTCTTGATGAGCTCATCGGGAACCTCAAAGTTCACGAAATGATCATCAAGAAAGATTACGAAATAGTCAAAGAAAAAGTTGAAAGGAAATCTCTTGCTTTAATGACTAAGAAAGAATCTAGTGATGAAGAGTGTTCGACTTCCGGAAGTAAAGACGAAGAATACGCCATGGCGGTAAAGGACATTCCAAAGAAGTTGAGACGACAAAAATGGTAAGAGTGATAGAAAATGCTTTAGATGCGGCGACCCGAATCATCTTATTGGAGAATGTCCAAAATCACCCAAAGACAAGAACCAAAGAGCATTTTTCGGAGGTTCTTGGAGCGATAGCGGTGAAGAAGATGATGAGAAAGTCAATAACAAAACATGTCTAGTAGCTCAAGCATCAAGTGAGGTATGTTCCGAATCCTCTTACTTTAGTGATGAAAACTCGTCATTAGATGATTTAGTATTAGATAATGAATATGATAACCTGTGCAAAATGAGTTTAAAGATAATCACTAAAAATAAAAGACTAAAAGCCACTAGAGATAGCTTAGAAAAAGAAATTAGTATTCTTAAAGAAAAAGTGTCTACACTCGAGAAAAACAAACAAGTTGATCTTGAATGTGTAAAATGTCATATGCTTAAAATTAAAAATGAAAAGCTTAAAGAGGAAGCTCTTAAACTAACCAAGTTTGAAAAGAGCACACAATGCTTAAATGAAATGTTAAATAATCAAAAACCCTCCGGTGAAAAGTTAGGATTAGGGTTTAATTTATTTGAAGCATCATCTAGTGGAACTAAGGAAATAAAATTTGTAAAAGCTTAAAAAATGTGTCCCCTGATGGAGGTCCCATAAATATGGGCGCCCCCCTTAATGTGCAGGCGACCTCCAAAGCAAATATGGGATCGCCACCAGGAACTACACCTGGATCTGAGAAAAGTGTATCTTTTCAAAAATCTATTTTGGGTTCTAGACCAAAACACATAATAGTAAACAATGTAAGAGTTTCCGTTGCTAGTGATAATAAAGTTAAGCAATTCTATAAGCCATTGTCAAAACTCAGAGTTGGATTTTCAAAACTAAATTTTAGATCAAAAACTCCACCACCTAGAAGAGTCATAAATAATTATCATCGTCCTAAAACACCGTAACCAAAAAGAAACATTGGTCGACAAAATCAACCTCGTGGTATTCCTGTAACTTGGAATAACTTCCTACGACAAAGCTACACGCCATGGGAAATGTGTCTTCCATTTCCACATCCTAACCAATTGCATGAAATGCAAGGGATTTTTAACACTAACAACTTTGGGCCCATGAGATATTGGGGACCAAATGTTTGAGGTGTTGTCTTATATAAATAGATATGCCTTTGAGTCGACTTGGAACTCGGTGAGTGGATAAAAGATAGCGGAATCTCCAAGCACATGACGGGTAACCGAAAGCTCTTCTTAAGCTACAAGGCATACAACAGAGGTAATGTTATTTTTGGTAGCAATCTTTGCGGTAACATCATTGGCAAAGGTACGATTTCAAATGACTCTCTCAAAATAGATATTGTAGAGCATGTAGATAACTTAAGATTTAACTTGTTGAGTATAGACAAATATGTGATAATAAGTGTAGAGTAACTTTCTCTGAACATGATAGTGAAATCACTAAGGATGGTAAGGTCATAGATAGAGGTATTAGGAAGAAAGGCTTATATGTGATGAAATTAAGAAATGAGCCTAAAGACAAAATTTGTCTAACAACGATTGATGAAAACTCCACGTTGTGGCATAAGAGATTAGGCCACGCAAATATGTGTCTCATTCAATTGTTAGCATCTAAGTTATTAGTTAGAAACTTACCTAAGCTTAAGTTTGATCAACACTTCTGTGATGCTTGCAAAATTGGAAAGCAAGCTTATGCTAGTCATAAGTCTAAGAATATAGTCTCAACGACTAGATGCTTAGAACTCCTTCATATGGATCTCTTTGGTCCATCCACCGTACTAAGTTACAGAGGAAACCGCTACACCTTAGTCAAAGTAGATGACTACTCTAGGTATACTTGGACTAGATTTATTAAGGACAAAACCGATTTAGATGTATAATAGTGTCAATAAGAACCGACCACGATAGGAAATTTGATAATGAGGTGCAATTTGGAGAGTTTTGTAATGCTAATGGTATTACACATAGCTTCTCAGCTCCACGCACTCTTCAATCAAATGGCGTGGTTGAAAGGAAAAATAGGACACTTCAAGAAATGAGTAGGACTATGTTGAATGAGCAATCGTTGCCATAAAAGTTTTGGTGTAACGCAGTAGACACTTCAACATACATTCTCAACCGAATCCTAATTAGAGCCATCTTTGGAAAAACACCCTACGAACTTCTAAGAGGTATGAAACCTACGTTAGATTAATTTATAGTGTTTAGAAGCAAGTGCTTCATTTTAAACACAAAAGACTACCTTATAAAGTTTAACCCAAAGTCATACGAATGTATCTTTTTAGGTTACTCCAAAATAGTAAAGCCTACATCATTCTAAATAAACACTCTAGGAAAGTCGAAGAATCAATCAACGTGACATTCAATGAAACTCATGTACCCTCTAAGAAATCCACCTATTGTGGAAGATGACTTATGTGAAAAAGAAGCAATCCACGGTCACCGAAAAGAAAACTCTAGAATATGACATTGTGGATGAAACTTTAGAGATTGACGAAATAGTCAATATAAAGGAATCTAGGAACCATCCATTAGAAAATGTCATAGGAAACCTTAACCAAAGAACCCTTAGATCACAAGCCCAAAACCAAAGTAACTTCGCCGATTTAGATGTATAATAGTGTCAATAAGACCCGACCACGATAGGGAATTTGATAATGAGGTGCAATTTGGAGAGTTTTGTAATGCTAATGGTATTACACATAACTTCTCAGCTCCACGCACTCCTCAATCAAATGGCGTGGTTGAAAGGAAAAATAGGACACTTCAAGAAATGAGTAGGACTATGTTGAATGAGCAATCGTTACCATAAAATTTTTGGTGTAACGCAGTAGACACTTCAACATACATTCTTAACCGAATCCTAATTAGAGCCATCTTTGGAAAAACACCCTACGAACTTCTAAGAGGTAGGAAACCTACGTTAGATTAATTTAGAGTGTTTAGAAGCAAGTGCTTCATTTTAAACACAAAAGACTACCTTGCAAAGTTTGACCCAAAGTCATACAAAGGTATCTTTTTAGGTTACTCCAAAATAGTAAAGCCAACATCATTCTAAATAAACACTTTAGGAAAGTCGAAGAATCACTCAACGTGACATTCAATGAAACTCATGTACCCTCTAAGACATCACCCTTGGTGGATGATGACTTAGATGAAGAAGAAGCAATCAAGGTCACCAAAAAGAAAAACCTAGAATATGACATTGTGGATGAAACTTTAGAGATTGACGAAATAGTAAATATAAAGGAATCTAGGAACCATCCATTAGAAAATGTCATAGGAAACCTTAACCAAAGAACCCTTAGATCACAAGCCCAAAACCAAAGTAACTTCGTTTGGGAATTAGTTCCACAACCTAGGAATATGACAATTATAGGAACTAAGTGGGTGTTTAAAAATAAGTTAGACGAGAACGGTATTGTTTCTCGAAATAAGGCTAGGTTAGTTGCTCAAGGCTATAATTAACAAGAGGGCATCGATTATGATGAAACTTATGCCCTAGTTGCTAGACTTGAGGCAATTAGGATACTATTAGCTTATGCTTATGCTTTAGACTTTAAACTATTCCAAATGGATGTAAAAAGTGCATTCTTGAACGATTTTATCAGTGAGGAGGTATACGTGGCACAACCTCCAGGATTCATTGACTTTTAAAAACCGAATCATGTTTATAAATTAAAGAAAGCTTTATATGGTCTAAAACAAGCACCCAAAGCTTGGTATGATAGATTAAAAGCTTTCCATATTAAACATGAATATAAAATGGGAATGGTAGATAACACTCTTTTTACTAAGAAAAGAAGTTCAAACCTCATCATCGTTTAAATATATGTCAATGACATCATATTCGGTTCGACTTGTCAAGACATGTGTGATGAATTTGCCAAAATCATGCATGACGAGTTCGAGATGAGCATGATGGGTGAACTTAATTTCTTCCTTGGACTACAAATAAAACAATTGGAAGATGGTATTTTCTTTAATCAAACTAAATATATTAAAGAAATGCTTAAGAAATTTGGATTAAAAGAATCTAAACCAATGAAAACCCCCATGTCCTCTGATACCAAACTTACGAAAGACGAAGAGTGTGAGTCCATAGATAGTACCAAGTATCGAGGCATGATAGGTAGTTTATTATACCTAACGGAAAGTAGGCCCAATATCATGTTTAGTATCTGCCTTTGTGCCCGCTTCTAAGAGGCTCCCAAAACCTCTCACCTTGAAGCGGTTAAGCGTATCTTCCGATACATTAAAGACACTACGCACTTAGGATTATGTTATCCTAAGGGGACCGGCATAGAAACAGTAGTATATGCCGACTCTGATCATGCAGGAGATTATGTGGATCGAAAGAGCACTAGCGGTATTCGTACATTCGTGGGATGTTGTTTGACATCTTGGTTCTCAAAGAAACAAACCGCTCTTGCTATATCCACTACCAAAGCCGAATATGTAAGTGTCGGAAAGGCATGTTAACAGGCACTATGGATGAAACAAGCTCTTATCGACTACGACATTCGACTCGATGACGTCCTGATCATGTGCGACAATAAAGGCGCAATTGACCTTAGCAAAAACCCAGTGCAACATTCTTGAACCAAACACATCAAAATTCGTCACCAGTTTCTTTGTGATAATGTCTAGAAAGGACATATCTCAATCGAAAAGGTGCCCTCCGTCGACAACATCGCCGACATTCTTACGAAACCCCTTAAACATGAATCGTTTAACTATCTACGTCTTGGTTTAAGAATGATGGAACACATTCCATAAATCACATTAGTCCGCTTCTCCTTCTTCTGTCTCAATTCTAGTCCGTGTTCTACTCTGTATCGTGACAACTTAAATACTTCATCCGAAGTACCTTAAGCATTTTTAATTCGTGAAATGCAAATTAAAATGTCACTCCTATTTGTAAAATTTTCATCAAAAACTGAGTCCAAACCCCTTACTGAGGACGCCCCCATACCATAGGTGGCCCCCAATATATTTGGGACCGCCAGACGATATGGGACCGCCATCAGCAGACACTAAATCTGAACACTTAACCAAAAAATTTCAAAACACAAAAACAAACACCGCCTTTCATATCTGCTGCGACGAACACGAACCCATCACCCCAAAAACTCAAAATCAACCACTAAAACTATAATTGAAGATCAAATCAACACATATAATCACTCACAACATCTTAAAGACCATCAATTGTAAGTCACCTTATCTATTTTCTTTCAATTTGAGTCTAGGGTTCATGATGAACACTAAAATTAAAATTGGGCATTTTTTTATTTTTCTTTCAATATTGTACAATTAAGACTACTAGGATACAATGTATAACTAATATGCTTCCCGTAGACATAAGATTTGCATACGTTAGTGAATTTATTGAAAAATTGATTTCGAACCAAAACCCCAATTTTATTTTCAAATTACTCACGTTAGGAACATAATGAAATTGTGGTTATGCATTGTCAATACAACTTAAAAACGTTTTCAAACACATGCATAATGATCTCATGAACAAAGGTCGAGATGCATAATTCATATGTATTTTTCAACATGTTTGGATGAGCAGAATTAAACTAAGGAACGTTTGGATTAACTCTTAAGATTTTAATTTTTAGGTCGAGTTAATCGTTACACCACATTTGGTACATCTAGGCACACACTAGACACGAACTCAAAATATCAACACATATACAAGAGATTAATAAATGACTTTGATTGTTTTGTTCTAGGTAAGAATGCCTCCAATTACCGCACTAGATCATCAAAAGACCCAAAACTACATTCCACTCATATCAAATGAATTTAATCAACCATTACAAAACATAATTGCTAGTTTTGAAAAATGATATTTTCATGAGGGTAGGTTTGTGAGTCAAAATTTTGAACACATGAGTCACATCCGTGCTAAGTTTGAGTCAATTGATTTTGATTGTTTGTTGAACATAAACGAACAAATTGTTCCTCGTTTTGTTCTCGAATTCTATAGTCAACTAACTTTTGATTATAACTCCACGGGTCATTTTGTGGTCATCTTTGTTATACAAAGTAAGTCATTCTCTCTCACTCTTGAGGAATTAGGTCCAATCCTAAAAATACCGTTCAAAGGTCAAGTGTCTTACACCGACATATGGTCACTCGACTACTTGTCAATAAGTGTTCCTAGTAAAGGTCGTTATAAAACCACTCCTCCGTCTCCAAGTGTTGTCAAGTCTTTCATTTAAACTCCTCGACAAGCTCAAGTCACTCGTACCAAAAACAAGAAAACCATTGTCGTTGACAAAAACAAAATCTTAACTCGTGAAATTCAACCTCATATGAAACCATGAGGTGACATCATTCATGAAAACGTCATTTGTCTAGGAGGTCGTAAGGATCATGTCTCCACATGTCTTTGTCATATGCTTTATTGCGTTGAAACCTCAACTCGATACAATCTAGCATT
Organism: Tanacetum coccineum; assembly: GCA_026074375.1. Classification (NCBI taxonomy): domain Eukaryota; kingdom Viridiplantae; phylum Streptophyta; class Magnoliopsida; order Asterales; family Asteraceae; genus Tanacetum; species Tanacetum coccineum. The sequence continues at coordinate 11,571 of BQNB010037731.1, read as the reverse complement.
CGTCATTCTCAAAAGAATGGAAAAGACTCGAAGCAAACCTAAGGAACTCTTACCTTATGGAATGCTTTTGACTAGATTTTTCAAACATGTTGTGTTCGTCTTTCCAGAGCTAGCAATTGGTCGCTACATCTCACATGATCGAGTCATGCATCTCATCGCTCCTCATTATAAGCGAAAGACGCGATCGGATCGTGGCATGAAAAGACCTCGTGAATCAAATGCTAGCTCTTCCTCCACCAGTTTGAATCATCCATCCTCATCTCATCTGTTGGATGATACCCTTGATGAAAATGATGATGAATCATTTCATTCCAACTCTTCCTCTCTGTCCCAAAACATCTCCTCATCGTCTAATGTTATCTCTAGAGTCCGTCAAAACCCTCCTCATGAAAGTCATAATTTGAACACCCACCACTTCGAAACTATTAATCTTCAAAATCAACAACGAGATGCTTACCGAGAAGGATTAAGGTCAATCGGACAAGCTCTCAAGAACATGATGGGTGGAAACGGAAGTGAACATGTTGGCATAACTACTAAGAGACTATTATTATTACTATTATTCTTCTTGTTTAATACATTATGTCTTTTGATATATTATTAGGACTAGGAATGGCAAATGACAATTGCATTTAACTTGGATGATTTTCTCCATCCTACCAACATTCTATGATTAGGAAATTGAATGAATATGACACGCAAACAATACCACTACTTGCTAGTTTAGGACTACATATTATTGCTTGAATTAGTTGATTCTTGAATTTCGTAGATGTCAAAATCACTCGATTTAATAAAAAGGGAAAACTAGAAATTATCTGTCTTCCAGAAAACGCCCCCCTTAAATACCCGGCGACCCCTAATATATTTAGGACTGCATGGTAATATGGGACCGCCACCAGAGGGTACGAAAATTTTGAGTTTGCCTCTTTTTCTGTATCTTTGACTTGCTACCTACATTCTCAAGCTGTCATTTCCCTGTTTAGCTAAACCATTTTTGGCATCCTCTTCCATCCAAACCATGCTTTGCCATGTAAAACTATCCTTTCCATTATTTAAATCATCAAATTCTCATACCTCACTACCACCCTCACCTTCTTCATTCTCTTCTTCATCATCAATGTCTTGCTTAAACCACCAATCTAACTTCTCTAGAAAACTAAGAATGTCGGTAAGAAAAGTATGGAAACGCAAAACATCCACTCCAAATCATCACCTTCTTCCTAAAAAGAGTCATCTCTACTTCCTCTAAGAGTCTACTTACAATCTCCTTCACCACCATCATACAATCCCTTAAGAGATCAAATGATCAACCAACTCCACAACGTCTCCACCATCCTTGATTCACACACTAATCCATCCAATGGCTACATTCATGCACCTCCTTCACCACCACCATAACAAATTCATCCTCCTTCTCATGCTCAAGTTGAATTTCACTCAAGCTTGTGTCATTGTTGGAAGTTTTCTAGACACTAATTCCACTCCTTGAGAAATGAAATCAACTTCATTTACTTTCTTCTTACCCGTCTCATACCTCAAACTCGTGCCCCTCCAAATCATGTGTCACCAACCCCTTCTTTTTCCCTCTTTAATTAATCATTCTCATACGATTAATCTATTTAAATAATCTACCTTCCATCTTTTGATTATGGCGTCTTCTACATTCTAAGAATCTACTAGTGTAGATATATGCATTGTTATGTCTTTATGATTATCTACTTTCTATTGTTATGATTCATACAAATATTGTCTGAATTTGTCTTAGCTCGTATTAGCTCTAGTTTTATTTAATGTTTTATGAACGTATTAATTGCATTAGCTATTGTATGAGTTTCTTGATTGATTGAATGAAATTCTCTTTTTGGTGACTTAAATATAATGTGTTGATTTAAAGATATTTGTCTTGCACTTGTATTTATAACTTTGTTTTGTAGCAAACAATTTTCGTAAGATTGATCCCTTGGTGCCCCGAACGAGGGGGAGCATACATCAAGGGGGAGTCTTGATATCGTCGATTTCATTCTTCCTATAACTACTCGAAAATCATCCTTTTTGATATCGAAAAAAAGGGGAGAAATGGAATAAAACTCTTTAATAATTTTGTAACTTTTAATTTTATACAAAATAAGTTTATATTTTGTCATCATCAAAAAGGGAGAGATTGTTAATACAAATAATGTCTAAAAACGTTATTTATATTTTTCGACCTCTCAACGTTTTGATAACAACAAAATGTAAAAACGTTTACGATAAAATTAAACGTTTACAAATTATTAATCGTAAAATTTCATTTCTAAGATTAGTAATCACTTAAGGTATGAACAAACAAATCATTAAGCATGATTAGTGATCAAGAAATTATTTTTCTCTTATCCATTATATTTTTACAAAAGAATTTCACAAAATTAATTATACAAAATATTTTCTAATTAAAAGAAAAGTTTTATTAAAAACTAAAAATTTGAAATTTAAATTTTCCCTCCAAAACGGAAGCTTCTATACAAGATATAACCTTCCTCACAGAAAGACAAAAAAGGGAGCGGGGTCTACCTGGCGGCCTCCTTATATATTTGGGACCGCCGGGACCGTCGCCAGTGACCGTTGGATTTTCCTGTCCATTAATACTGCTCCATCCCTTGCTGAAAATTAGACCTCTTTACATGAATTTTCTCACACATCTTTCTCTCTCTAAAAACCTTCTTTTTCTCACAAAATATCTTGATCACTAACATCTCTTGATCTTGTTTTAAGTGATCTAATCTCTTCTTCTCATCTCTTCCCTCTCATTCAAGTGCAAGACAAGAACACTCGTATTCGTCAAGAAACGAAGTGTTGATTAGTGATCTCTCCTCTTTTCTTCTAATTATCATATCTCTATTGTAATTATCTTGTGTATTTGTGTGATTCAGATAGTGTGTAAATCCGATAGTGTAGATCTAGTGATTGTGTATTGATTGTGAAGTGGTAGATTGGTTCTAGCTAAGATAAGGACTCGACATTTAGCTTAGTGTCAGAAAATAATGTAAGCGACGTGTAAACGGTTTTCTCCGCCTGAAGGGAGCTTGTTGACATAGTGAAATCTCGAGTAGGATACTCGGGGAGTGGAGTAGGGCGAAGAAGGGCTTCGTAGCCGAACCACTATAAATATTGGTGTCTTGGTTTGATTGTTCCTTTCCTTATCTCTTCATATTATTGTCATTGTTATTTAGCTTTAGTTTAAATTGTTATATTGTTTTTTCATATTGTGAATTGGTTAAACATATAACTCGAATCTACATATTTTGTCAACAAAGTTTTTTTTAAAACAAAAACGAATATGTAAACTATTCAACCCCCCTTCTAGTTTCCATACCTTAGATATGGAATGATTATTTAATGTGATATGTGTTATTTTGCCATAGACTTAAAAGATTATGAATGCGGATGAAAATGTGAAACACTTATTAGATAAGTGTTAAATGTAGAAGTATATGTGTATATAACATAAAGTATATGGTAGTTATATATATGTCTAAGTGATACATGATGCGTATGATGGTATGAGTTTATGAAGTTGTAACATTTCTGAATTTAAGATCAATATTTAAACCGAGCTCTAAATTCTATTTCTAATTTTTATGGAATTTATTATCTTTATTTTTTGTCGGTCTAACGAAAATCGTCTTTTTAGCTAGTTACGAATCGTGCCTTGAATATTTATTTATTTTAACGTTTAAGAAATCAATAATTCCATACTTTAGCTTCGAGAGCTTATTTATTTTTTCATTTTAATACTTTTCGACTTTTATCCGCGTTTGGTCGAAACATGTCAAAATAGTATTTTTACAATTTTTAACATTTTAACTACATGTTTTAAAAACAAATATTGTGGTATAAATGTTTTACAAAAATAAAAATAATAATATAATTTATAAACATAACATATAAACCAAACACTCTCTTTAATTGTTTTAGGCTCCATCAAAACTAGAAACCAAACACCCCCTTATTATATTTTTCTCCTACTAAATTCTAAAACAAACACACCTTTATTACCTTTTTACTCCTACTAAATATTAAAACAAACACCACCATATTTTTTTTATATAAGTCGATACAAACTAGGACTTGGTTCCATATAAATAGATTTACCTTCCTTTTAAAACACATACACCGTCAGTTATAAAAAAAATCGGTCTCTCTTTTACTCCCTCTGTGTTCGAAGACCAACAACAAAAAAACCAAGAAAATCATCACCAAAAATTTATCAATCACTTCCTATTAGTCCTAAATCACTTCCACACTAATCCTTATCATCCTTTTCAAGAAGAAATCAGCATGCAATGCTTTTTAAAAATTTTTGGTTTTTGAAGATTTAATTAAATTGAGGGTAATTGGGGTTGCAATGGTTTAATATTAAGTGTGTAATCAAGATTTGAAGTCAAGAAAAGCTAGGGTTTGATTATTTGGGGTCTTGTTTGATTCAGTTAGGACAAGGAACACAAGGTAGTTCGTGTTTTGAATTTTTACCTTGCTTTATTGTGAGCCTCCTAAATCTCTATTTAATATTATTTTCTAATGTTTATGCTTATACTTACTTTTCATACTTTAGAATCCATGTGGTTGTGTGCTAGAATAACAATTGGGATGGATTTTGGTTGATTGAAAGTGTTTAGATGACGGAGATAGGTTAGTTAGGTGTATTTGTGAAGTTGTTGCGTTGAGAAAATAGCGTTTGGAGGTGTTTTGAAACGCGTCGGTCAATGCAGAAAATTACATCGCCCCTTTTGAGTGTCATAAAATTGATTAAATTAAATTTTGATTTACAAATATGGTAGAGCTTGTTTTTATGATCGTTTCCATATAAGGATCGTACCATAATTCCCAAAAAACGAAGTTTTTATGGTCAAAAGAAGTTTAGAAAAAGTTTCGCAAAAATTCAGCTCATAAGGTAAATAATAGTTGCTTACAGAATCGTAAATGGGCGTTTTCATCATTTTCTGTATCGTGTTGGGTCTCGGCTAAAACACGAAAGTTGTCTGGAATATCGTTTTACATAAAAAGTCGCGAAACTTGGACTGAAAATGTTAGACGATAGGAAAATATAAGGGTAAAAGTTAGTGATTTTTCTTTTTGAAAAAGTTGAAATAGTTGCTGATTTTTGTCAAAAAGTGGTAGTTTGAGCGTTCTAGTGTCCGTTTGAGCGTTCTAGTGTCCGTTTGAGCTTGCAAAATGTTAACGAACACTATTAGATGTTATATATATATTATTGGGTGTGTTCGGTCACGTTTCAAAATAGTAAGGCTATTTTTGGAAACTTTATATATACGAGCATAACGAGGAAAATAAGGATAAGTATATGAGTTATTGGTTCGTCAGGGTTAACGGGAAAGTTAACATTTTATTAAACAATATTAACATCTTCGAATATCCGAACTTTCCAGAAATGGAAACTTTCTAAAAATAGAAATTTTCCTAAAATAGTAACTTTCTAAAAATAGAAACTTTTGAGAAAAGTGGCGTAAATTAATGACAAGCGTAATACTGTTAATGAGAGCGTCTTAATAAATAAAACTTAGGGCGCACATGTGGATTCCATAAGTATGTAATTATATGTATGTGTAGTAAATATATTTACTTATGTAACTTATGCATTTTTCTCTCGGTCTTTATTTCTAATCACGAACCACTATATTATAGGTCGTGGTTGAGACGTTGTTGTCATTGTTCGTTCGTTGTTTGTCACACCCCACCAAGGCGGAAACGCAAGGCGTAAACAAGAATGGATATCATCATAACACATGGTTTCTATATAGAGAATACTAAAATGAAACTAAAGTAAAGCAAAGACAAAAAGTGTCATAACAATACCCAAAACCTAATGGTATCTTTATTAATAAGAAAAAGGTCTCGTCAATAAATGACATGCAGAACATAATCTAAACAATTCATGCTAATGCATTTATTCAAACATAAAACATAAATAAACTCCAAGCGTCCTACGGTCTCTTCTAGCCACTTCGCTTTAACTTAGCACCATTAAGCTCACCATGTTTAAAAACGTCAACACAACGGTTGGTGAGAGTTATAGGTTTAAGACACCAAATAAACCTTTAATTAAAATAATTTTGCTATGATTATCATAACATATCATGGCAGAACAATTTAAGCTAGTTATCACATAGGCTATCAAACAATTCACAATCAATCATAACGGGACGGAACGTGCCCACGATCTACATAACAAAGCCTGGGGTAATCCATTACCCTCCGATTGGAATCACACAGAATGGAGTATTATTTCAACCCTCCAGTTAGATTTAGAATGAGTAG
>BQNB010037730.1:0-49245 GCA_026074375.1 Tanacetum coccineum | reverse complement strand
TTAGAAAAATTTACAACATCTTTGTTAAATTCTGACACTTGCAAAAAGTTACTATTTATAGAAACTTTCCTTTTTAGGAAAGTTTTTAGTTTCAAAATGTTAATAGCGTCTCCTATATTTGTTAATTTTCCATATTCTCAAAACGCACTAACCATCCTTAACCGCTTAACTTCCTTGTCTGTTTTGCTAAATTTCGCCAAACTTACTATTTTTAGTAACTTTATCGATTTTTTTAAATTATGCTAATGACCTCTTTAAATGTTACTAATCAATATATATATATATATGTTACTATATGTTTCGCTAGGGTTTAAAAAGTCTAAAAACGTCCGAAAATATCCGAAAACCCATTTTACTATTTCAAACAGCCCACAATTCATCTATGTTGCCGAAAAATGTTTCAAGTTTTATTTGGCCATAACTTGGCCGTTTTAAGTCCGATTTTTAAGTGTCATATGAGTAAAACCATTTATTCGAAATAAGCTCTTCAAAAAATACTTTTATGCCTTATGAAAACATTTTTAGGTCGCTCAAAATCTCAAAACTAATTCAGGACAGCAAGCACTTTTTGTCCGAAACGCAACCAAAATCCACCCAAACTTCACAATAGTGCCTAGTCTAGCCTAATCTCCGTTCACAACTAATCCACCACAAAACCACATCCTAAACTAACCTAATCTCTATTGTTGCAACTCTCATCAACCCTCAATCTCACCAAGAACATGATATAAAATATAAACATAAAGTTGTAACAAATTTTTGCTTCCATTTTATAAAAGATGTCAAAATATAAGTTTATTTCTTTTGTAAAAATAACACAAACACATGGATCTTTATGAGCAATCATAGATCTATAAGAATAATAGATAAAACCAAGCAAAGATTAAGAATAACTTACAAATCAAAGAGAGCAAGTAGTAAAAACATAAGATCTACACCCACAAACTATAGATCTATAAAAACCCCAACAAATCTTGCAAACCCTAATTTTGCAAGTCTTGAAATCAAAGAACAAATGCTTCAAAACACCTTAGATATAACTAGAAATGAGCTTAGAACACTTGGATATTGAAGAAAATCAAAAGATGTGGATTGAGTGTGTGTGTGTGTGTGTGTTGGCCGTGAGCTGGAGCAAGGAATAAAGAGAGAAAAATTTTTGTTGGTGACAAATGAAATGATATGAAACCCTAAGTATGCAATAGGTGATGTATTTATAGGCAAATGGCTAGGGTTTGATGGTTTAAATGGTGCATACAAGTGACCAACATACACCAAAGGTGTGTGTGCTTAGGGTTCGGCCGAAACTAGGTCCAAGGGACCATTGTGGTTCAAATTTTGATATCTTGGCTCACAATATGCATAATATCATTTCTAGTTGGTCAAATGGAGTCAAAATGCATACAAGAGATCACATGGAAGGCCAAGATAGAGAAGAGTGCATGAGAGTGACTCCCTCATGTGTCACTTTCATGCACATGCATGGTAAAAATTCAAAATAGATGCCTTGGATTTAATTTCAAGCTCCATGGTTGATTTTTGCTTACACTAGGGGTCCAATATGACATACCAAGAAGGGTGAACGAAATTTTTGAGCTTAGGATATAAAATTATCAATAATTTGAGTTTACACAAAAAGATTTCGAGTTTCCGGGGTTCCGTTTGGTCAAAAACGCGAAAAACGCAATTTAACGGATAAAACTATAAAATTAATATCGAAAGGGTTTAAAAATCACGAAACACTCAAGAAAGTTAAATTAACTCATATAATGCCTAAATAAATTAATAATTGATGCCGGAACGCGTCCGATGACGTTTTTCAGTTTTACGCGGTTTAGCTTCCCGGTAAACTACCAGATTTAAACGTAACGCATAATATTCAAAATAAATGACCGAAATGGGTCAGAATACTAACCGGGAATTTACGGGGTATGACATCCTTTCCTTGTTAAAAGAGTTTTGTCCTCAAAGCTTAGGATGTAGCTTGAGATGCAGATGTAGGGTTAGCAAAAAGGTGAGGGTACTTTTTCTTCATTTGGTCCTCACGTTCCCAAGTGTACTCGGGACCTCTTCTCGAATTCCAATGGACCTTCATGATTGGAATGTGAATCTGCTTCAAACGTTTAACTTTGCGGTCCATTATCTCGACCGGTTCTTCAATGAAATTGAGCTTGTCGTCGACTTGGATCTCGTCCAACAGAATAGCGAGCGGCTCGTCGGATAAGCACTTCTTAAGATTTGAGACGTGAAAAGTACTATAAACATGGCTTAATTTCTCAGGCAGCTCAAGTCGATATGCAACAGTTCCAACCTTGGCAAAAATCTTAAAAGGTCCAATATAACGAGGGTTTAGCTTTCCCTGTTTGTCGAAACGTATCACGCCTTTCCAGGGCGACACTTTCAACATAACCTTATCCCTAACTAGAAACTCCAATGGCTTACGTCTCTTATCCGCGTAGCTCCTCTATCGATCACGTGAAGCTTGTAGACGATGCTGGATTTGAATGATCTTCTCGGTTGTTTCACAGACAATTTCTGGGCCAGTAAGCTGAGCGTCTCCCACCTCAGCCCAACAAATAGGCGATTGGCACTTGCAACCATATAACGCCTCAAAAGGTGTAGCTTTAATACTTGTGTGGTAGCTGTTGTTGTAGGAGAACTTTGTTAATGGTAGATGTCTATCCCATGCTATTCCAAAGTCCATTACACATGCTCGTAGCATGTCCTCCAACGTTTGGATGGTCCTCTCACTTTGACCATCTGTTTGCGGATGATAAGCCGTACTCATATCTAATTGAGTACCTAGGGCTTCGTTCAACGATTGCCAGAAATGAGATGTGAATTTACTATCACGATCAGAAATAATCAAAACCGACACTCCATGTCTCGAGACTACCTCCTTCAAGTATTGTCTCGTCAACTTCTCCATCATATCGGTTTCCTTCATGGGTAGGAAATGAGCGGATTTTATAAGTCGGTCCACAATTACCCAAATTGTGTCTTGACCAGAGGATGTCTTTGGTAGCTTTGTAACAAAATCCATGGTAATGTTCTCCCATTTCCATACTGGTATTACAGGTTGAACCAACAAACCGGATGGTTTTTTGTATTCTGCTTTAACCTTTGCACAAGTCATACATTTACTAACATACGTGGCAATTTTAGCTTTCATGTTGGGCCACCAGTAAAGCTTCTTCAAATCTTGGTACATCTTGTCCGATCTAGGGTGGATCGAATACTTTGACTTATGCGACTCGTGCATAATCAAAGCTCTTAAGTTACCAAAACAGGGTATCCAACTCATATTCCTTAAACACAACGTTCCATCAGATCGTGGCTCCAGATTCTTAATCATGCCACACAAATCTTCTGCTCTATAGTTCTCCTCCTTTCTTGCCTCAACCTGAGCATTCAAGATCTGCACAGGGAGGTTTAATCCTATTGTCATAACGAAAGCTTGAACTCGTAGTGGCTTAGGCCTATTCTTTTGACTTAACGCATCAGCCACCACATTCGCCTTTCCCGGATGATATCGTAACTCACAGTCATAGTCACTTAGTAGCTCTAACCATCTACGTTGTCTCATGTTCAACTCCTTCTGATCTAGAATATGTTGCAAACTCTTATGATCAGTGAACACAACGCACTTCGTTTCGTAAAGGTAATGTCTCTACATCTTGAGAGCGAACACCACAGCTCCTAATTCCAAATCATGTGTTGTGTAGTTCTTCTCATGTACTTTGAGTTAACGAGATGCATAAGCTATGACCTTCTCCTTCTGCATCAACACTGCGCCTAATCCCTTGTGGGAAGGATCACAATATACCACGAAGTTTTCGCTTCCTTCAGGCAATGCCAGAATTGGTGCACTACACAACTTTTGCTTCAAAGTCTGGAAAGCGGTTTCCTCCTTTTCACCCCAATTGAATTTCACACTTGTCTGAGTCAGCTTCGTCATAGGCCTGGCAATCTTTGAGAAACCTTTGATAAATCGTCGGTAGTAACCAGCAAGACCCAGAAATTGACAAATTTTTGTCAGGGTCTTGGGTGATTCCCATTCCTTGATTGACTTAATTTTCATAGGATCAACGTGAATGCCTTCACTATCAATCACGTGTCCAAGAAATTGCACCTTTGACAGCCAAAAGTCGCACTTTGAAAACTTGGCGTATAATTTTTCCTCCTTGAGCAATTCCAAAATTAGCCTAAGATGTGCATCATGTTCTTCCTTGGTCTTAGAGTAGATCAAGATATCATCGATGAACACGATCATAAATTTATCTAAATACGGTCTACATACCCGGTTCATCAAGTCCATAAATACTGCTGGAGCGTTAGTCAACCCAAAAGGCATCACTTGGAACTCGTAGTGACCATAGCGGGTCCTAAATGCCGTCTTAGGAATATGCTCGTCACGAACTCTGAGTTGGTGATAACCAGACCTCAAATCGATCTTCGAGTACACACTTGATCCTTACAATTGATCAAATAGGTCGTCGATTCTCGGAAGTGGGTATCGATTCTTTACAGTAAGCTTGTTAAGTTCACGATAGTCGATACACATCCGAAAAGAGCCGTCTTTCTTTTTGACAAACAGAACCAGAGCTCCCCAGGGTGAGGAACTTGGTCTTATAAATCCCTTGTCAAAAAGTTCTTGTAGTTGAGCAGACAATTCTTCCATTTCCGACCGTGCTAATCTATACGGGGCTCGGGCTACGGGTGCAGCACCTAGGACTAAGTCGATTTGGAATTCAACTTGTCGCACCGATGGTAATCCAGGTAAGTCTTCAGGAAAAACTTCTGGAAAGTCCCGTACAGTCGGCACGTCTTCGAGTCGCTTCTCCTTTGAATCGTCTTCATTTTCTTTTATCATAACATGCGCCAAAAATAGTTGACAACCTTTCTCTACATACCTGTGAGCCTTTACACACGATATAATGCTCAACATTGATTTCTTCTTGTCACGTTTGTCTCTTTTGTCTCCTTGAATGATTAGAATTTCGTTTCCATAAGGAATACGCACTATCTTCTAGTCACAAACAATCATTGCATGATTCTTTGCTAACCAGTCCATGCCGATGATAACGTCAAAACTACCCAATTCTACGGGCATCAGGTCGATATTGAATGGATGTCCTAGCAATCCTAACATGCAACCTCTAAGTATAGTGTTGGTTTCTGAAGTTCTTCCGTCAGCTAGCTCGATAGCGTAGCTAACATCTAAGGTAGAGGGAGTAATATCTAACCGCATACTAAAATTATTTGATACGAAACTTCTATCGGCACCCGAATCAAATAACATATAAGCATGATGATCGTTGAGAAGGAACGTACCCGTGACAGTGTTGGAATCCGGGTTAGTGTTACCTCCTCCTATGACATATGCTTTACCTCTTGCGTTAGGAACTCTTGCGTTGTTTACACGGTTTTGGTTCTTGATCTTGGGACAATCCTTTCGGTAATGTCCTGGTGTACCACACTCAAAACAAGTAACAACTCTCTAGTTCACCATTTGACCTCTCTAGGTCGAAGTAGTGGAAATTGTAACTCTACAATCCCGGGTCACATGTCCATCCTTGTTACATTTCCCACATCTCACGGTGCAAGGGCCTTCATGATGAAAATTACACTTGTTGCAGTAAGGCAAGAGACCTACATAACCCTTTTTCTCATTGCCACCAGCCGCATAGGCTCTAGCAACATTTCTGCCTCTAGTAATTATGTCGTTTTGGGGTGGTTGTTGCCACACGGTTGTTTCTATAGTTGTTTGTTCAATCTCCTCTTGTTCTCTCGTTTCTTACACCGCCCCCCGCCTAGCCCTCAACCTTTTAGATCCATCAGGTGTTGGCAATTCTGAACAGCATCTTGTAGTCTTATGGTTCTACTAGCAATTCATTCCCTTGGATATTATCAGGAATACCTCAAATGAAATTTCTCCCACTCGCTCTTCCTCATTGGACCATTTTGGTACACATCATGGTAAGTTCTTGGAACCTTTGAGTGTAAGTAGCCATGTCATTGTTCTTCACCGACAAATTCCACAACTCGATTTCCATCTTTTGGATCTCATTTCTCGGGCAGTACACTCATCATCAGCTTCAACAGCTCTCTCCATGATCAAAGCGTATGCACATCAGTTCCGTGGTTTCTCTTGTGAGAAACGTCCCACAGGTTAATGCAACTGTCAGTAAAGTACATTAGCCATACTTCACTTGGATTATCACTTCTATTATGGCTGATGTGACACACCAATTTCAATCTTTTTCACTCCATCTATCAAACCACCACACCTTCTTTCCTTAAAACTCAGTGGTGACATTTCATGAAATCTTGGTAAGTACATTCACGAGCAACAGGCCTATCGCCTCTTCAATTCACATTACGGTTCTTATTACCGTCACCGTTGTCGCCTCCATTGTTTCAATTTACAGTACCATTTCCATTACCATCTTCATTACCATCTCCTCCATTGTCATTCCCATTCCCGAGTTCAAGATCTTGGTTAACTCAACGAGCCTCTAGAGCTGCGTCCACATATTGGTTGATCATTTCTTCAATTTGCGGAAGGGGTCATACCGGAACGAGTGTTAGTCATTGTTCCACATCACAAGACATAACCCATGGTGAGATTTTGAAACGAATACTCGATTATTAATAACGATGATTTAATACTCTATGAATAAAAAATATTATTTATAACACGATTGTTAGAACGAATAAATACAATATAGATAAATAAGCGAGAGAGTCAAAACAAGCTTTTCATTTCATGAATAAAAGCATAATTCGGTTACAACCAAAATCCAAAATAGGTACATGATCCATAATTATTTCTACTGCTAACATCTAGACCTAACCATCAGTCTAGTGTCCTACATGATCATGGTACAACTAGTCTAAGGGCGAAAACCCAAACGTCTCTCAACATATGACTCCAACCTCCTAAAGCTCTCCCGAGTATCATCACGATCCCTACAAACCTAACGAAACTCCTCCTGTGAAAGAGACACGTGAAGACGAAGATGGTTCACACGATCCCTCTTGATATCCAACATAGCATGAACCTTGAGGTTCTCCAACCTCAAGCTGTCAATCCTCTTGATCATACTAACTCTCTGTCCCCTAGCTATCAATTGATCAGCCTCCAACCGTCTCTGAACAGTCTCAATCCTGACAATCCTATCAATACGAACCTCAGACATGTGATGGTAAAAGTCACGCACAGCATCATCCAAGTCAATCGGCATATCCTCGAATGACCTAACAATGCCATCCCATTCAGACGAAAAGAAGAATCCTCTCAAGCTGGTTCTACAGTCTCCTCCTCAACTATCGGTGCCGACATCGGGTCGATACCTACCTCAACCGTGTCTCCAGCACTGGTGTCAGCCTCATACTCCTTTGTGTCATCCCTGACATCCCTAGGGTCAATCTCAACATGATCTCTAACATCATCCCCATCACCAATACCCAACTCCATATCAACCTCAGTCTCTATAGGATCAATCTCGGTATCCTCCTCTATGCTAGCCTCAGACGAATATGAATCTCTGAACCTCTTATGAGGTGGTAAGAGATCAGCACGGGGATGTAGCTATTGATCCCATACTGGCGTAGATGAGGTACAGAATAAACCGGGATCACATCTCTTGCAGATGGTCTCAGCAAATGTGAAGATGAATGGCAGGGGTCCTCTCTGTGATGACTCTGATGTAGTCGGTGGATACAAAGTAGTAAGGAGCCAGCACACCAATGGACGAAATGCCTCACTACGTCGTGTGGCTCTTCTCGAAGGGATAACGCCAATCTAGGGCTTCAGATCTGTCGAAGATTCGAATAAGCCTGATCTGGGTGCCAGTCCAAACCTGAAGAATAAACTGGTGAAGAATCCAAAGATGAACTAGAAGAAGATGAGCGGTGGTCTGAAGAACGAGGTGATACACGCCTCGATGCTAATCTGCGAGCTGGTAAAGGTCCAACTCTCTTCCTCGCAGTCAACAACTTACGCGGCCTATTAAGATGGGTGCGGTAAGGTCGACCAAAAGGAATAGCCTCCCCGGGTCGGATAAGAATCGCTGACCGTCGACGAATCCCGGGCGGGGCAGTAACAGGAGCAATAGGAAACTCAGATGAATGAATGACGTGCTGTTACCCTGCTCCTCCAACGAGCAACGGTAGCAACATAAGGGTCCTGCGATGGTGGTCCATCAGAAGAATCAGGAGCCTCAGAAGAATCGGTGCATAAGAATGGTGAAATAGCTGGTAGCGGGGAAATGTGCTCTGGTGAAGACATCTCATCTGGTGAATCAGAATCAGAATCCGAATAGGGAATCAAGCCACACAATCCAGTGGGTGAAGCGACAAGAGTCGTCTCAACCACAGGAGCGGCAGATGAAATAACAGGAGCAATAGTAGAAGTCTCTGGAGCAACCACAGAAGTAAGGAATAATGGAATATTACCAAAAATAATAACCCAAGAGGGCGGTGATCCCACACTCTCATCTGAAGAATCAGAAGAAATAGCAATAGCTGAAGCTGCCATGATCTGCACAAGCAAAAGTTTATATAAATCTCCTTTATATGAAACCATGCAAGCATAAATAAACAAAAATAATAAGATGAAATGAATGGCAAGGAACAATATGTGCAGATATAATAGTCCTCAAGTATATATAGAATTCTTATATATATTAATAGCAAGAATCGAAACACATAACACAGATAGAGACACATAGGATCAAATACTGTTTATAACAACCAGTATAACTACAGGTCTCTATAACCCTGGCTCTGATACATCTGTCACACCACTCGACGGGCCTGACTGAATACGTGTCCAAGGGCGTGCCGTCATAACAATGGCAGAACACAAACAATAAAGAACAACCACAATCAGGGACGTTTTGAAAATTAAGTTGTACTCGTTGCATAAAGAAAATTAATTTAAGTTTTACAACCAATCATATGAAAGTTAAATGTAGCGGAAGCATAACAAAGTTTGATAATGACAACGAGTATATAAATAGATAAGTCTTGAAATCGGCGAAGTCACATAGCCACAAAACTCCATTTAGCATCAGAATCAAGCCAAGCGAAGCACCAGAAACATGTGTTAAAACGTCAACATAATTTGGTTGAATTCATAGTTTAAGTTAATACAAAATGGACCATAAGATTTCAAACGTATGGACTACAACAAGAGCTACAACATCACATAAAAGTTTTACTGTTACGCTAAGCTCATACCCCGTGCTAATAACAACAAGGCATATCAGATCAAAAATGCACATATATTCTTACACTTAACTGGTGTCCCAAACCAAAGACCACCACAACGCACATCGACATGACATATATCAGTTTTGTTTCTTCCTATAAGTGAAACCAAAGCAGGATATATAATATATCCTAAATAGATCTTATTTACGCATTCGCGTTTACTTAAACCAATCCAATTGGCCATAGTGACTAACGTTTCAAGATAGTACGAGCAATAATGGTTTGTAAGCAAACTTACAACACATAAACAATGAAAACTCACGTTAAGACTTGTTCAAATTTTAAAAGCAAACGCTGTTTCTCACCCAAAGTATAAAGCATTTGAAAATCGTAAAACGCGGGGTAGAACTCACCTTAAGCAGATGTGAATCGATAATCAACGAGGAAGAAATAAAGCCGAAGAACCCTGCACGCGACCTAAATAAATGATGCGTCTTAGGAAAACGAAAGATAACCGAAACTTGTACGACACGCTTTCAAGAGAAAAGATGTTGGGAATAAATCTTCACAAGAGTTAATACTGCCAAGGTATAACTAAAAGTACTAATGGAGTTAGTACTGCTAGTACAAACTTAGTACTGCCAAGTGTTAGTTTATACTGCTAGAAGAAAGATTAATACTGCTGATGGTCAAAGCTGTTGACTTGAGATAAGGATGCATAGAATAAATAAGACAGTAGATCTTTATATTCTAGGGAAGATTTGTATTTAATATAATTGTAAACTATCCTAAAAGTTCGTTAGTTATCTTGTAAAGGACTCCATTGTGGTGTATAAAAGGAGATCCTAGGTTAAGGTTTAATATATGACTTATGCTTAAAGATAGAGATACATCCTAGAGAAAGAACATTGTAATAGCTTCAAGGTTTGTAACCCTAGTACTAATCAAGAGTACTCGTATTATCAATAATATTGAAGCAGTTTGTGGTTTTATTCATTGTTCTTTGTTTGGTACTGTTCCATTGATAAATACCTCTAGAGTATCAAAGTGTAGATTCCGCATACACTTTGATATACAAACAAAGTCTCATCTATTGTTATTTTGGATTCATCCAAGGTAACATACACTTTACTAGGTAAAGAACCGATCAAGGCGTGGGATCAACAAGTGGTATCAGAGCCTGTGCTTTGAGAAACTTTGATCTAGAAGTAATGAGTAGGAGAATACTCAAACAATGTTTTGGCTAAGCTTCCATGCTCAAACTCGGGGAGTATGAGATGTGGGAGATCAGGATCAAACAGTATTTTCAGATCCAGGATTATGCTCTATGGGAGGTCATAGAGAATGGGAATTCATGGGTACCTATTCCTGTAACATCACCAGCAGAAACTGGTACATCAACAGGAACAAAGATGACTGTGCCTTCTACTGCTGAAGAAAAGACGTGCAAAAAGAATGATGTAAAGGCAAGAAGTCTACTGCTCATGGCACTACCCAATGAACATCAACTTACCTTTGACCAGTATGTTGATGCTCAATCAATGTTTGCTGCAATTAAAGCTCGATTTAGAGGGAATGAAGCAATAAAGAAGACACAAAAGGCCATGCTAATGCAACAGTATCACTTGATTCTATCTTTAACAGGCTTCAAAAGCTTGTTAGTAGATTGGCAATTTTAGGTGTAGTTACTCCTCCAGAAGATCTAAATGTTAAATTTTTAAGGAGCTTACCTTCTGAATGGGATACACATGTGGTAGTCTGGATGAACAAACCCGATTTTGATACTATGGGTTTGGATGATTTATACAACAATTTTAAAATTGTTGAACAGAAGGTTAAGAAATCAGTTGGCACAAACAATGATGATAAGAACTTGGCATTTCTAACCACTTCAGGTGCAAGCAGTACTAATATTATTAATACTGTTAATCCTGAAGTTAGTACTGGTAACACCAAGGTTAATACTGCCAGTACTGAAATTAGTACTGCTAGTTTTAGTGATGCCACAGTATATGCCTTTCTATCCACTCAACCACAAGGGTCTCAACTAGTTCATGAAGATCTTGAGCAACTTCATGATGATGATTTGGAAGAAATGGATCTAAAGTGGAATATGGCACTACTAAGCATGAGGGCAAGAAAGTTCTATCAGAGAACTGGAAGGAAGATCATCATTGATGGAAGCAATACTGCTGGATATGATAAATCAAAGGTAGAATGTTTCAACTGCCATAAAATGGGACATTTTGCCAGAGAATGCAGAGCACCAAGGAGTAAAGACAACAGAAATTGGAATCAAGGTAGCTCATCAAAGGCAGTAAAGATTGAAGATGCTTCTGAAAAGGCAATGTGTGCTATAGATGGTGCTGGATTTGATTGGAGTGACATGGCAGAGGAAGAAATTCAGGCAAACATGGCTCTCATGGCATTCTCAGATTCTGAGGTAACAAATGATAAATCTTGTTCTAAATCTTGTTTGAAAAACTATGAAGCTCTAAAGAAACAGTATGATGATTTACTTGTTAAATTAGATGATACTGGTTTTAAAGCTTCTACATACAAAAGAGGTTTATCAATTTTAGAAGGACAAATTCTTAAATATAAAGAATTTGAAGTCCTTTTTTCTGAGGAAATTGCTTTGCTTAAAAGAAGTGTAGGTCACAAAGAATATCTGGAAAGGTAAAATAAGAACTAGGAAATTAGATTTTGAAGATGTGTATTTTGTAAAGAAACTAAAGTTTAACCTCTTCAGTGTCTCACAAATGTGTGACAAGAAGAATAGTGTTCTTTTTACTGATACTGAATGTGTTGTTCTGTCTCCAGACTTTAAGTTAACTGATAAAAGTCATGTTTTACTTAAAGTTCCTAGAAAGGATAACATGTACAGTGTTGACTTAAAGAATGTTGTTTCTCAATGAGGTCTCACTTGTCTCTTTGCAAAAGCCACACCAGATGAATCTAATCTTTGGCATATGAGGCTTGGACATGTAAATTTCAAAACAATGAATAAACTGGTAAAGGGAAATCTTGTAAGAGGTTTACCTTCAAAACTTTTTGAAATTAATCAAACCTGTGTTGCTTGTCAGAAGGGAAAGCAACACAGAGCTTCTTGTAAGACCAAAACAGTCAGTTCAATCAGCCAACCATTACAAATGTTGCACATAGATTTGTTTGGCCCAACATTTGTAAAGAGTTTAATGAAAAAGATGTACTGCCTAGTTGTCACATATGATTTTAGTAGGTTTAGTTGGGTTTTCTTTTTAGCCACTAAGGATGAAACTAGTAAAATCCTTAAAACATTCATAACAAGCATAGAAAATCTAATAGACCTTAGGGTGAAAGTGATTAGATGTGACAATGGGACTGAATTCAAGAATAGGGTCATGAATCAGTTCTGTGAAATGAATGGTATTAAGAGGAAATTTAGTGTTGCTAGGACTCCACAACAAAATGGAGTAGCTAAAAGGAAAAATAAGACACTAATAGAGGCCGCTAGGACTATGCTAGCTGATTCAAAATTGCCAACAACGTTTTAGGTTGAAGCAGTTAATACTGCTTGTTATGTCCAAAATAGGGTGTTAGTTATCAAGCCTCACAACAAGACCCCTTATGAACTTTTTCTAGGTAGAAAACCTGCCTTGAGCTTCATGAGACCATTTGGGTGTCCTGTAGACAATCCTGTATACCATAAGACACCTAGTGTAAATTGATGGAAAGGCTGATGAAGGGTTCTTTGTAGGATACTCTACCAATAGCAATGCATTCAGAGTATTCAATAGTAGAACTAGGATAGTAGAAGAGAACCTGCATGTTCAATTCTGTGAGAATACACCAATATTGCAGGAAGTGGACCTAATTGGCTTTTTGATATAGATGCACTAACAAAATCTATAAACTATAAGCCAGTTGTTGCAGAGAATCAGTATAATGGTAATGCAGGTACAAAAGCATGTAATGATGCAGGTAACGCTAAAATGGAGACAGTACATGGCAAAGATTACATTCTACTACCAATGTGGCTTGCTAATCCACTATTCTCTCAAGATTGAAAGAGGTCTCCTGATGCTGGATTCAAACCATCTGGGGAAGAGGAAAAGAAGGATGCTGAAGATCAAGGGAATGAAGATAGTGAGGTTCCAAGTATAGAGGAGCCAAGAATTAATCAAGAGAAGGATGATAATATTAACAGCACTAACAATATTAATACTGCTAGTAATGGAAACAGCACTAGCAATATTAATGATGTTAGTTCAACTGTTAATGTTGCTGTCACAGAAGTTAATGATGTTGATCCAAAAACAAGCATTGAACTTCCAAATGATCTAAATATGCCTGAATTGGAAGATATTGTTTATTCAAATGATGATGAAGATGTTGGTGCAGAGGCTGACATGAACACTTTAGATGCACGTATGCCTGTCAGTCCTATTCCAACTATAAGAATACACAAAGATCATCAGTTGAAACAATTTATTCGCGACTAAATTCATCACCTAAAACAAGAAGAGTGACCAAGAATTAAAAGAACTGGTCTGTTTGTTTAGTTTGCAAAGAACAAACCATAAAGACTTTCAAAATTGCTTGTTTGCTTGCTTATTATCACAAGAAGAACCCAAAAAGGTAATTCATGCATTAAAGGATCCAAGCTGGATAGAAGCTATGCAGGATGAGCTACTGTAATTCAAATTATAAAAGGTTTGGACTCTGGTGGATTTACCAATTGGAAGAAAATGGGCTAATTGGGACTAATGGGGTTTTACAAGAACAAAGGAAGGATGAAGAGGTATTTTGATTTAGAATAAGCAAATGGTTGCCAAGTTACACCAGAAGAAGGATTAGACTATAATGAGGGTTTTTTCTCTTTGTTGCCAGAATTGGATGCATTAGGCTATTTCTAAGCATTATGCCTCATTTAAAGACTTTGTGGTGTACCAGATGGATGTCAAGAGTGCTTTTCTTTATAGAAAGATTGAAGAGGAAGTCTATGTTTGTCAACCACTAGGATTTAAAGATCCAGACTTCCCTGACAGAGTATACAAAGTAGAAAAGGCACTTTATGATTTGCATCAAGCTCCCAGAGTTGGTATGAAACCTTGTCAACTTATTTGTTGGACAATGGGTTTCAAAGAGGAAAGATAGACAAGACCTTTTTTATCAGAAGGGTCAAAAGTGATATTCTGTTAGTTCAAGTGTATGTGGATGATATTATTTTTGGTACTACAAAGAAGTCATTATGCATTGAGTTTGAGAAGATGATACATAAGAAGTTTCAAATGAGCTCTATGGGTGAACTCACATTCTTCCTAGGACTACAAGTGAAGCAGAAGAAATATGGGATTTTTATCAGTCAAGCAAGTATGTGACTGAGATTTTGAAGAAATTTGGTTTTACTGATGTCAAGACACCAAGCACACCTATGGAAACCCATAAGCCTTTGCTCAAAGATGCAGATGGTAAAGATGTAGATGAACACTTGTATAGAACCATGATTGGATCACTGATGTATCTTACTTCTTCAAGACCTGATATTATGTTTGTAGTGTGTGACTGTGCAAGATACCAAGTCAACCCAAAAGTTTCACATCTTCATGCTGTGAAATATGGATTTTTAGATACTTAAAAGGCCAACCTAAATTGGGCCTTTGGTATCCAAAAGATGCTCTTTTTGATTTGGTAGCATACACTGTGGAACACTAGAAGGGGGTTGAATAGTTTACCGCTTTTTAATTTAAGGTTTTTAAAGGGTTTGTAAAACATTCTAGCTCGACTTTATGTGAATTCAACCTTGCCACAATATGTACAATATACTTATCTAAACTATTTAATAGGATAGTATTAAGGTAAATAATGTAAGTCAAGACGATAAGTTTGTAAGAACATTCAACACAAAAGCGAGAATGTATAGTGGTTCGGAAATGAAGCATCATCTTCCGCCCTACTCCACTCATCGCGCAACTATCTCGAGAGGTTTTCTTCACTATGTCAAAAAGCTCCCTTATGGCGGGAGAAACCGTACACAACTTGCGCTTATCTTGATTTCTGGACACTTAGCTAGATGTCGACTTTAATCTTAGCTAGAACAATCTACCATCAACTTCAACACTTTACCTACACGACTTTACTTACACACTTTGTTTACGAATTGATCATCGTCTACACAACTTCTTCACACCTTAGTTTTCTTCACACCACTACTTCACAAACCTCTACTATAATCACATAACTAAACACTATAGGATAGATCTCCAAGATACAACTATTCTTACAAAAATCACCAAGATCTAACAACTACATAACTTTACAGATTTACAAATGATTTTACAAAGTTTATGATATGGATGCAATAGATTGCAACAAACACAAAGGTGTAATACTTCCTCACTTGATGGTAGAAAGTTTTAATTCTCTGGCACTTGAGGTTTTGAGCTTGATCAACCTTGGTAAAAAAGCTTTATGATTAAATGATCAAAGGATTTTTAATGTGAGGTGTAGGATGTTTTTGATCCAGAAAAGAATGGTGCATAAGGTGAGAAAAATAGTGGGAATAGTCAGTATTTATAGGACCAATTTTTGGTGGGAGCCGTTACCTATGGGGGTCTACCCTTAAATGGAAGGTGGTCCCATAAAGATAAGGGTTCGCCCGTTTTTGGTTATTTTAGGGGGAGCCCTAGTCTTGGCGCTCACCCAGTTTGTCATGTTATGTAGGGGGGTTTCTAAAACATTTATAAGCCGTTTTAGGTCTGGAAAATTAAATTTCAATAATGTTTATTTTGAATAAAACATTTCTTTTAATTGTAGAAAATTGTTTTGTTAATGTTTATAAAAATGTTTACAAAATTTTTTTATATGTGTGAGGTTGGAATAAAATTTCCTTTGATCATAAATGCATTAAGTCTTTTATTTATTCATACCTTTAAGTTGATACTAATTTTTGAAATGAAAAATTTATAATTAATTACTTTATTTAGTTTAATTTTACATTAAACCGTTTTTATATTTTGTGATTATCAAAACGTAAAAGTTGTGAAAAATATTAATAATGTTTTTTGGCTTTATATCTATTCAACAATCTCCCCCTTTTGGATGATTTACAAAATTTGAACTCATAAATTATAAATTATTTTCAAACAAGTTTTAGTGAGTTTTATGTCATTTCTCCCCCTTTTGTTAGAATCTAAAAATGCATCGTCAAGAATTGCTATAAAATCGACAGAATATATGCTCCCCCCCTTGATGAGTTGCCTCCCTCTCTCGTTCGGAGGCACCAGAATCTTGCTATGGTTTCTGGCTACAAAAAACGTGTTAGAACAATACAATATTTCTAATCATGGTAGCAAAAAGGAAGAAAAATATGACAAGTTGCAAGCAAACATTAAAGCAAAAGATACTTCATCATTTAGGATAATGTGTGTGACCATACACCATGCATAATAAAATGAAAACAATTACTGCTTTAGAAGCATAATATTACATAAAAATCTAAATAGCAATAGAAGGATTTTTGAATTACTTGCGAACAAAAAAGGGTATGACGATTATTGTGTAGGATATTACGAGATTAGTGGGTTGTTGATGGAGAGTTTGGAGCGGAGGCGGTTGTGGAAGGGTAATCTCTTTGACTCTAGGTGGGGCTCATATAGATATAATAGAGGGCTGGATTGTGTTCTTTTTGAGTGAGGAGGTTTTCAATCCAATTATTATCTCACTTAAGCAAGGAATTAATTTTCGGTGAAGATGCAACAAGGGCAATACCCAACATAGGTTTCAACTTGGTTAATGTTGAGGGTGTGTGGTAGGTTTAGAGAGTAAGGTGATAAGGGAATGTTGTTTTGTTGTTGAGAGAGATGCATGGCTAAGAGGTTTGATAGGTCGTAGTTGATTAATGTCATCAACTAGGCTTTCTCTACTTGGAGATAGAGGTGGTTAGAGATAGAGGTGGTGTGTGTTGAGTTTGGTTGTCACTTTGATGTGGAGGTTTAGTGTGAGTAACATGTGAATTGATGGGTGAGATGGGAGATGGAGGATGTGAGACAACTTGTGGTAATGTGTGAGTGTCCTTAATGTAAGGATTTGGTGATGCTTGATTGGGGTAATTATTTTCTTGAGATGGTTCATGATGATGAGTGAGTGTTTTTGGCATTGGCCTTGGTAAATTTACATTGAGCTCATTGGATGTGTTACAAGGGTTTAGTTTCTTCCTCCAAATGGGTTTCACACTCATTTTGGCTACCCTTGATGGTTTGGATGTGGGTTTGTTAGGAGATGTCATTGGTGAGGATGATTGTGATGGTGATGGTTGAGAATGTATTTATAGTGGAGGAAGTGTTTAAATTAGGAAGAAGGAACATTTAAAGGATCAAATCCAAGAAATGTTTGTGAATTTTGGGAAACAGTAGCTAAGTCTAGAGGGTATTTGGTCAAACGGATGAAATTATCTGTTCTACCATGTGATGCCTAGCCATTCCCCTTAATTAGGGGCCGGTCCCCTTAAAATTAAGGGGGCCGCCCTTTATGAATTAAGGGAGCCGCCTGCTGCTATTTCCTAGATTTCCCAAAAATTAATTTTTCTTAAAATTTTGTGTGAGGGTTTCTGTTTTGGTGGTTAATTTGCAGCAAATCCATCCTTTTATGGCAATTAGATTTTAGACATAGCAATTAAGCATTCAACATTCTACATATATATGAAAATATGTAGGATAAAACTATTTCACATAATTTTGGCATATAATCATATATGAATTGAAGACCAAAAGAGTAAAGTGCATATAAAATAGTAACTAGATATAATGCATAGATAAGTTTTTTTTATAAGAGGGTTAAGTTAAAAACAAACCAAACTTTTGTGCAAATGCTAGTGTAAAACAAACAGTACCTTGATGAAGGTACTGCTAGTTAAAAAGTTGTTTTTGAAATGTGGTGACGATTTGAGTGTGCAAAAAGATTTAAGGCACAGATATTTGAATATCAAACTGTTTTAAGGGATTGAGTGTTGGTTAACCACCACACAGCAAATGGTATTCAATTCACCATGTCTTACAAACATAAGAATTGACTAGTCCAAATCAATGCAGTTAGGTAATGACAATCTCAAATTGTTAGATGGTTTGACAATTTAACAAAAATTGTATGGTGATCAATTCACCAATGGTATTACACTGAAATTATTGCTACTCAAAGCAAACAGTTTTTTGAGTAAAGAGAACTAAAATCCGTTGATAGCTTTAATAGTTTGCTCAAAACTATATGGTCCTCAACTCACCAATGTTTTATTACTGAGAGTTGGCTAGTCCTGAGCAAACGGCTACAGGTAAAGACTAATCAAATCCGTTTATGGTTGTAATGACTTACCAAAAGTCATATAGTACTCAACACACTATGATTCATGTTCTCTGAAGTGTTGAAGTGATTTTCAGTTCATATGGATTATTACCTTTCTATAGGTCCAAAGAACTGACTACCCAAGAGTGAATGGCTACTGGTAACTTTCAATTTATTTAACAATTATTATAATCCATTCATGTTGCTGAAAATGAACATGTTGCCCTGAGAAAGGACAATCTCGTTTGATGCAAAGGGACAATAGATGTTCAAAGAAGTGTGTATCAAGGATTGCATTCAATCAGAATTGTAAACAGATAGCTGCTATAGGGATGAAGCTTAAAAGATTAAAAAGGTAGTATGACCTGAACAATGAGACCAAACTATCAAGAAACTTAAAGTCTAAGCACAGTGGGAATTCATGTTAGGGGAGGACATGTTAGGACTTATGAGCGTAAAGTCAAAGTTCTGCCATGAAAAAGTCAAAGTACTGCTAAATGAAAGATCAAAGTACTGCTAAGCAAAAGGTCAAAGTTCTGCCATGAAAAAGTCAAAGTACTGCTAAGTTGAAGATCGAAGTACTGCCTACTTAGTAAGGAAAAGTCAACGTACTGCCATGCCGTGGATAAAGGAATCTTAAAGGATTATCATTTAAACAGTTATGTTAGTAATTATCTTGTAACAGTTATGTTTAGTAATTAGTATTGAATTAGAGTTTACTGATTATAAAGGACTGTACACCTACTAGAGTTATCCTTATGTTTTAAAAGGATCGTCTGAAGGTATTTAGAAAAAAATGAAAAAACACGAATCATAGTATTTATTAGGGATCTGCAATTTTGGCAGATTTCAAAAGGTTTATAAAGAAATGTTTGGAGAAAAATATTGTGTGTTCTTCTTAAGTACTGCCAACTAGATTCCGCATAGTTGACAGTATATCAGTGTTTCATTAAGGAATATCGATCCTACAACCCAAGTTAAGCCCATTATCATGAACTGTCAATTGCATAGATGTAGTTGGGAATAATTTATGTGAGGCGAGTGTTATTTAATACGATCTATTTGGGAAAGACACTCCCGTTCGGGTGACTAGATATCACCGGGAACGAACGTTTTAGCATGTCGAATCGGGATGTTTCGGGTTAGCTACATCATTTCGGGTGAGTACAGCAACATTTTGGAACAAGACTGTCGAGTTCGGTGTCATGTAGCTTAGTGTAAATGTAATCGGGTTTTGTGATTGTTTGCGGGGTGGGGTAGCGGGAATATGTTAAACATCACGGGAAAGTTTTTTCGGTCCTGATAATTTAATATTACGTAAAACATATGAATTCACCAAACATTTTTGTGATGTTTTAAGCAATGTTTTCAGGAGGGTCAAGAGGCTCGAGGTCCAAGTCGCAATGGGTTAATTTTTGGATGCACGCATTAAAGACTTTTATATCATATTTTAGGAAATCTATGTCATCTTTTGTAATATTAAACAAGGAACAAGTGAAGCTATAAGCTTTTGTAATATGCCTTTTAATTAAATCCAATGTATCAATTTAAACGACTTTTTGTGTCGTTCTTATATATATCTTGTGCTGTTGATCTTGAAGTAACACTGTAAATTTCAGGTCCTAGGGTATGAAGACTGAAGGGGAGCCGTGGCGGATATCTATGAAGATGGATTCTGTGTTTTATTTAAATTATATGCAACTTTTGTCTTTCATAAAACTTAAGTCACCTTTTGAGATTTTGTTTAAATGTATGTTGGATGTTTATGACATCAAAAACTTATGGGACATAATGTATTAACTCTGATATTTTGCCTATAAAAGAAATATTAACTTAAAAAGGTCCATTTTTGGTCATTTCCTATATCTTGTTGTGTACTTGAAGATGCACCCCAATGTTACTCTTCCGAGCTACCTGAGTTTGGGTTGTTACAGATGGTACCAAGCAAGGTTATAGGAACTGGGTCATTTCAAACCTAGTCTAAAACTACAAAAGTTTAAAGATTTTCTTTTCTTTCATTTTCAAATTTACAGAATCCTTCATCGCTATCCGAAAATATCCACACGCCGTATTCCGCAACCCGATCATACTTTCTTTTCTGATTAATCATAATGCATTATATATAACTTATAAAAATATAAGATACTTGTTAAATTTGATCTCTTACTTCTATCTTTCGACATATCAATTATCTATCCACTATCAGTCTATTATAGACCCTGAGTAATTCCATATTATATACATCATCCTTCTATTTTCCTTCTCCATTATTATCATATGCCATGACTCTGCATACCTTTACAAATTCAAAACAAATTATACACGTATGTTTCCAGAATCATGCCGACCCAGAGATTTAAGAAGAATCTGTTATAAGAATAGTGGAAAGGCGTGAGGGGCCAAAGCCATTGAAAAATAATGAAAAGACTAGAGCTGACTCAAAACAAAACTGTGAATCTGAACAACAAAAATACTGGAGGACTGTTGTGCCAGAAGATACAGGGATGTTAGTATAAGACATTTATGAACTGCAAGCCTCACTCTTTCAAGGGGACTAAGGCGCAGTCGGACTGAAAACGTTGTTCGAAAAGAATAAGGCCAGTGTTTTTGAGATTTGGCAAATGTGGCTGAAGTATGACAAGTGAAGTTAGCTAGTGCACGTTCGAAGGGTCGTGCCTCCCTAACCAGTGGAACGGAAATGTTCAGACTTTGGGACTCTGCTATATGCTAATCAAATCCCTGGAGCAACGTGAAAGCTATGATGACGACCTGAATACTGCCCAGCAACCGATAATCGAAAAGATGGAGCCAGAACTCCTGGCACTCTGACTCTGAAAGGAGATGATAATCGAGGCTTACAGCAATGCCTCCATGACCTACAGTTCCTGATGTGTCCTGAATTGATGCCACTGAAAGCAAGAAGAATTGGAAAGTTACATTCGAGGGTTTCCTGAAGGAATCAAAGGAAATAATGATTTCTTCTAACCTGCGACTTGCATGAGGCAATCAACATGGCCCTGCACTGTCGAGCATCAGTCAGGGTAAGCTGCCAGAAATTATGATAAGTAAAAAGGGAAATAGAAACAACCAAAGGAACACCTATAACAATAACCATAACTACAACAATAACCACAACAACAACCAGAACCAACCGAAACAACAATTATCCCCAGCAACAAAATAGGAGACATGAACCTGTCAGGGCATATGCTGCAGCCCCAGCTGGATGGAAGGAATTAACTGAAATTTTACCAAAGTGCAATCGATGCAACTTACATCATCATGGACCGTGTCCTCAAAGGTGCCAAAAATGTCAAAAAATGGGTCACCAAGAGAAGGATTGTAGATTCGGGGTCCAGGGTGCAGGTAATAACTTCCTGCAAAATTTGACATGGCTTCTCGGGTGTGGTGAGAAAGGACACCTCAAGGACAAGTGTCCAAAAGCAAGGAACCAGCAGAATGATGGAGCTCGGCTAGAGCTTATGTGGTGGTTGAAAATCCGCAGCAGAATCCGAATGTGGTCACGGGTACGTTTCTCCTTAATAATCACTACGCTTTGTATTCTCTTTGATACTGGTGCAGAACGATATTTTGTATCTTCTGCGTTACCCTTTTATTGATATTGCCCCACCGCTTGAACACTAATTAGAAATCGAATTAGCAGAAACGGAAAGTTTGTTAGCACCAATACCATTTTATGTAGTTGCACCTAGTCTTATAAATCACGTCTTCAAAAAAGACTTGTATGCCAACCCACGAGGAAGTTTTTGATGTTAACATTGGAATGGATTGGTTGGCATACCACCGAGCTCTCATAGATTGTTATGAGAAGATTGTCCGTATTCCTCTTCCGAATGGCGAGATTCTTGAGTGTCAAGCGAGAGGCCGAAAAAAGGAATCTTGGAACAACTTGCAAGTATCAAGGCTGATGAGAAAAAGCTTTATGACATCCGCATTGTCTGAGATTTCCCTGAATTATTTCCAGAGATCTGTTGGGTTTACCTCATGTCGAGAGGGTAAGTATTTCGCATCGATTCTAATCCCGCGCATCAACCAGTTGTTAGATCTCCATACCGGTTATCCCCTTCAGAAAAAAAAAAAATGTTAGAATTGTCAACCAGCCAAAGAACTTCAAAGAAGGGTTTTAATTCGACAGTCACTCTCCATGGGGAGCACCGTGCTTTTGGTCAATAATAAGGACGTTTTCGTTAGAATTGTATTGACTACAGGGAACTAAACAGTGACTAATAAAGAACCGTACCCTCTCCCAGAATTATGACTTGTTTGATCAATTACATAGGTGCCTGATGCTTCTCCAAGTATAGATTCTTCGTTCCGGATATCATCAGTGTGAGAGTCCGAAAGAAGATAATACCGTAGACCGTCGTTAGAACCCTATATGGGCACTTTCATTCACAGTCATGCCATTTGGGATGACAAACGCGCCAGCAATATTTATGGACTTAATGAACCGCGTCTGCAAGCCGTATTTGGACAAATTCGTAATTGTGTTCATTGATGACATTTTAATCTACTCCAAGTCAGAAGAAGAGCACGAAGTCCACCTGAAGACAATTCTAGACTTACTCAAGACGGAGATGTTGTACGCCAAATTTTCAAAGTGCGAATTTTGGTTGAAGGAAGTTCAGTTCCTAGGACATGTGGTCAACCGAAACGGTATCCACGTGGATCCTAGCAAGGTTGAGTCGGTCAAGAACTGGAAGACCCCTGAGTCACCAACAGAAATCCGTTCATTTCTAGGATTGGCAGGTTACTACCGAAGGTTTATCGAAAATTTCTCCAAGATCGCAAAGCCCCTCACCCTGTTGACTCAAAAGAATAAGGCATATGTGTGGGGCGATAAGCAAGAGGAAGCTTTCCAAATTCTGAAGGAGAAATTATGCAATGCTCCTGTGTTAGCACTCCCCGATGGACCCGATGACTTTGTGGTCTATTGTGATGCATCAAAACAAGGTTTTGGGTGCGTGCTGATGCAGCAAGGCAAAGTGATAGCATATGCGTCAAGACAGTTGAAGATACATGAGAATAATTATACCACCCACGACCTAGAATTGGGTGCGGTGGTGTTTGCCCTTAAAATTTGGAGACATTATCTTTATGGTACGAAAAGTGTCATCTACACTGACCACAAGAGTCTCCAGTACATATTCGATCAGAAAGAGTTGAATATGCGCCAAAGGCGGTGGATCGAGCTTCTTAGTGATTATGAATGTGAGATCAAATACCACCCAGGCAAGGCAAATGTGGTGGCAGATGCCTTGAGCAGAAAAGAAAGACTCAAGCCGAGACGAGTACGTGCTATGAGTATTAACTGATTCATTCTGGACTTAGGACTAGATTTTGGAAGCACAGAGCGAAGCTTCCAAGGATCTCAAAGCCCCAGCTGAATGGCTAAGAGGATTAGAAAGACACTTTGAGCAACGAGCTGATGGGAAATTTACTTCTTTGATCGTATCTGGATTCCATCAATTGTAGATTAAGGAAATGTAATCATAGGATGAAGCTCATACATCAATATTCAGTACTTCCGGTTGCCGAAAGATGTACATGATCTGAGAGACTTTGTAATTGGTGGCCTGTGTATGAAGAGAGACATTGTGCGTACGTTAGCAGATGTCTTACATGCCCTAAGATTAAAGCCGAACACAGAAACCCTCAGGATTTCTTCATCAACCAGAAATTCCTGATTGGAAATGGGCAAAAGTTAGCAATAGTACTTTAACCCAAAGTTTGCCTAAATGCAGCATGGGTATGATACATTGGGTCATTGTGGATAGACAGACCAAGTCCGGCTCATTTTCCTAACTATTTGTGAGGACTACAAAACCCGAGAAGCTGGCAAAGATTTATGTCAACGAGATTGTAGCAAGACATGGTGTGTCGGTGTCAATCATTTTAGACCGTGATGGTCGATTCACGTCACACTTATGGCAAGCCATCATGAAGCATTAGGTTACAAGCTAGACATGGAGTACAGCATACTCCACCCTCAGACAGACGGTCAGAGATGAGCGTTAACTATTTAACGCTGGGAGATAAGCTTCGAGCCTGTGTTAAGGATTTTGGTGCAGTTGGGATACTCACTTCCATTGATTGAGTTTTCTTATAATAACAGTTACCACACAAGCATTAAAGTGTGCACCAGTTTGAGGCTCTGTACGGGGCGAAATGAAGATCCCCCCTTAATTATGGAAGAAGTAGGAGAAAGTCAGCTTATTGGACCAGAAATTGTGCTAGAACAACTGAAAGATTTCAAATCAAGGAATGATTTAAAACGGGAAAGAAGTCGCCAGAAAAGCTATGCTGATAAGAGACGTAAGCCTCTTGAATTCGAAGTTGGAGACCGAGTGTTACTGAAGGTATCTCCATGGAAGGGAGTGGTACGATTTGGTAAGAAAGGAAAACTAGCACCACGATATGTCGGACCATTTGAAATCATCGAGCGTGTTGGACCGGTGGCTTATCGGCTGAAGTTACCCCAGGAGCTAAGTTGTGTTCACGACACGTTTCATGTGTCAAACCTCAAGAAATGTTTGGCAGAGCCAGATGTTCAAGTGCCTTTGGATGAGATTGAGATTGATGAAAATCTTCGTTTTGTTGAAGAACCTCTTGAGATCGTGGAACGAGATGTGAAGAAGCTAAAGCGAAGAAGAATCCCATTAGTCAAAGTTCGTTGGAACTCTCGGCAAGGAGCTGAGTATACCTGGGAACGAGAAGACCAATTCCGGATAAAATATCCGCATCTTTTCTCCTGAACCCGTAACCCTCGTCAAATGATCTCAACTTGACCTTGAGGACAAGGCTCATATAACGGGGAAGGACTGTAACATTCCGTAATTCTCAGTCATTTAACAATACAATTTAATTTCGAACTATTTTTTTTCCCTTACGCTTCAGCATTTTAATTTAATCGTAAGCTAAATCGCGTAGCTGAAAATGATCATACAATTAAAACGGGCATAAAACAATTAAATTTTACATCAAGCAAGTGTATATGATTATTATGAGGATAATTAATAACTTTGTTTATCTTATTTTTATTGGCTACGTAAAATGCTTACGTTTCACGATAAAATGCGTTTAGGCATTCCCGAAAGTTCTAAAACCTAACTACGCCTAAACGAATACCCACGATTATACCCAATACTCAAAATAATCAAAAATTACATCACATATACATACATTATGCCGAAATTTTGGTGGATAATACCAAGACTTTTCTTTTACACATAATATCTAGATATTACATAAAGTAACTCTTACACCTTTAATCAAACTTGTCATGCTAACTTAACTAGGGTTAGAAAGTAACTAGGGTTTGGTTAAGTAGATATTTAGACTATAAATAGCCATGCATGCATGAGAAATGTTTACATACTTCTACACTTAACATAAAATTTATTTTCTTCTCTCTTTTATACATAAAAACCCACGGCACCTTTTAACCCTCAAACAAAATCCACACTTTGATTTTCTAAGTTTATACAACCCTTTACACAACATACTTAAGGTATTCTAAGGTGTTGGGAAGCTTTGGTTCATCATTTCAGTGAAAAGAAGAAAAAGGAAAGATTAGGGTTTTTGAAAACCTAATCAAGTGTATAAGCTTGAAAGCTTTGTTTTTGAATCCTAAACTGCGGAGTTTAGAACTTATTCACATCTCTTACATCATTACTAAGGTTTTCTTAAATCCTTCATACTTTTATTTCTTATAATTTTATGTGTTACATGTTAAATATAGCCATAATCACCACCTACTGACCTTAACTATATGTAAAATGAAGTTATTATTATGTTGAGCTCACGGCTCAAAACCAATCCCCAACACAATCCATACAAAATTTTATTCAACCCATACACTTCTATACACATCTATCCTAAGATATTCTAAGGTGTTTCCAAGCATTGGCTAACCTTTTTTCAAGTATTAATCAAGAAAAGTGAAACTATGGTTTTAAAATGGAAAGCTAGGGTTTTATATCTAAACAAGGGTTTAGATACTTTGGTTCATCATCTTGCATCATAATAAGGTTATCTAAAAACCTTCATGTCTTTACTTTCATCATTTTTATATGTTTACATATTCTTTATGGCTATATCACCACTTAGGACTTTTTAATATGTAAAAAGAGTTTTCGCTTATGTTTATGAATTTATGCACTTATTCTTATGTCATATGGTTATATATATCATGGAAAAATGAATGTAAAAGTATATTAACATATGGTTTAAGTATGAACATGTTTAGGTATAAATTAGGGTTTTAAAGGTTTACTTAAGAAAGTTATGATTAAAAGTATACAAATGCCATATAAGGGCTATTTTAATTCGACCTCATACAGTAGGTTAGACATTATATAAAAATAATACGCCTCGTGACGATTCCAAAATGATAAGAAACTCGAAAAACCGATTTATAACGAAAAAGATACGTTAGTTACGAGTTTACGACGAGAAATACTTTTATAAAACTATTTTTATAAAATTTACTATTCATTACAGAAAGTGATATTTTTAAAACATCAAAAATATGATATAACTTTTAATTACGAGATCGTACTCGAAAGAATCGCTAAAAACGGAACTATAACGAATAAACTACGACATTTTCGATAATTAAAGTTTATAAAAGTAATTTTATAAACTATGAACAGTAAAAATACTATTCATCAGCGGACCCATCTTTATAAAATATAATACCTCTTTTAATAACAAAGACGTACTCGAAGGAATCACTAAAATCGGGATTAAAACGGATAAGTTATTACGATTACGAGTTTACGCTAATTAAAACCTAAAAACGACTAAAATATATGTCTGTTGTGAACAGTAAAATCACTATTCATCGCAGAATATCAAAAACTTGAAAATGTAATATTTTGATCACTCGTCTTACTACGAAGACGTGGACGTAAGAAACGTTAAAATCGGGCTTAAAACGCGAAAGTTACGCTAGTTTTACTAAAACGGTAATTATAAACGTTTTAACTTATTAAACACAATTTTACCAAAACCATTAGTTGGTGATTGAACTATATAGAATTATATGTGGTTATCAAAGTACTATATTACTAGGGAGTTTCATAATGAGGCCTCTTCGGATGGCGTATCGACGAGTTGTTGGATTTACGATTTAAAGTGTCCTAACTCCTCGAACGTCATGTCATGACCTCTTAAATTATGATAGCCCGAACGATAGTACGATGTAACAACTATAAGATTATATTCAAGTACTCGGTACTTATACGACCTATGATAATTTAGGTTGCATTCGATCTTTTACGTGACGCTTTATCTGCGATATTTGGATTATCAGAACTCAAGGTGAGTTCATAGCCCCACATTTTTACTTATTGCCGTGAAGTCCCTATTTATCCTGAACCGTTAATTGCTATTGTAGTAAGCGCGAGTGTTATGGATAGATCTATCGGGACTGACAATCCCCACCTTTCCTTGGGTCACTAGTTTGATCAGGTGCATTTAACATTGAGAGGTGTCCGGGTGTTGGCAAGCATCCTATATTACTTTTGTGGGGCATTCCAATCTATTGATTGAAGTACGTTAAGGCTTCGGTGTCATGAGCTTAGTGCAATAATAAACGTTTTGGACTACTGAATGTGTTTCAGAGTCTACTATTACTTCGATCTTGTGGTCCACCCTTTTTACTGATAAACCTATGATTTCACTCAACCTTTGTGTTGACTTTTAGCATGTAATTTCAGGTCCTAGGGTATGAAGATTGGACGGGAGCCGTGGCGGATATCAATGAAGACGGATTCTGTGTTTTATCTAAAGTTTATTGCAACTTTTATTATCTTTAAAAACTTAAGTCATCTTTTGGTATTATGAAGCTTTTGTTTAATTAAGAATGTTTATGACTTTTAAAACTTAGGGGACCTAATGTATGAACTCTGATATTTTGCTACGGCATCGAATGAAATCTTATCTTAAAACGTCCATTTATGGTCGTTCCCTATATCTTGATTGTTGTACTTTGAAGTAGCACCCCAATGTTACCTTTCCGCTGCAACCTGATTTTGGGGGTGTTACAGATGGTATCAGAGCCAAGGTTATAGGGAACTGGGTCATTTTCAAAACCTAGTCTATAACCACAAAGTTTAAAGGCATATGCTACTGGATAAATCCCATTGTTTGCATCAACCCCAACTGCTGTTAGTATTTGACCTGGCCAAGGACCTGACATGAAGCATCCATCTAATCCTAAGATTTCTCTGCCACAAGCTCTAAAACCTTGTTTGAGAGCTCTCAAACACATATACACCCTTCTAAAAGTTCTTGTCATAGACTCTGGATTAGGTTCTTGTTGTACATCAATCCTAACAGTTGTGCCTGGATTTTGATTAATCAATTCTTGGGCATATTCTTTAAGCAGTAAATACTGCTCCTGTAACTGCCGGTCATTTTATCAGTTGCAATTCTCTTTGCCCTAAAAGCTTTCATCTTTGAGACCCCCACATCAAATTGTTTCTACATCTGATCTTGAACTGCCCTCACAGGAATATCAGGATTTGTAGCAAGTGATTTGATAATATGATCTGAAAGAAACCTAGATGTACACACTTTAATTTCTCTGGATTGTAAGCAGTTGTGATCTTCAATTAATGTTCTTACTTCCCATCTATCTTCATTAGTATATGCAACAAGCATTGTCTAAGGGCATGAGTATCTATCTACTTTCTTTTGTTTATTGACCTTTTTTTACCTTCCCTGACATGTTTTGTCTTTTGCCCAAAATATTCTGCGTGTTTACTTATTGTTGTTTCTCTCAATACTGAACCACCTTTTGTTGTCTAAAATTCATTTGTTGCCCATATCAATTTCAATAGTCAACATAAGGGAACCAATGCTAGGAATTGTTCCTTCACATCTAAGTCTTCTCACCATTTCTTTATCAATTTTACCATTATTAACCTTCTCATATTTTCAACTGAATGCAGCCTAACCTTCTTGTCACCCTTTCCTTATGCTTGTTGCCTATTCGTCTTAATTCCCTAGAGTTGAATTCTCCTTTTTCATACTCATCCATCATCAATCAACAGCCAAATGAGTCATAATCAATGGCATCTAGATCATCTTCCTGAACCTCAACAACACCTATACTTAAATCATGTTTAGGGTCTGCAGTGAAACAAAAATTATTCATACTCACATGAACATCTTCAACTATATGCTCATCATCATCAAACACTTCATCTTGCTCTGGATCATAATCCAAACCGCTGAATTACTACCACTTGTAAAATCTGCTTCTGTATACTCTCTTATTTCTGATTCATTGTCTCATCAAACCTCCACTTCTTTGAAACTTTTTTTTTTCCAATAGGACCAACCCCTTCTGTCTCAAATAGCATCTCCAAGTCAAGCACATCATCGACTGTAGAACTGTTACCTACATGAACTACCATCTGCTTCCCAGTGATCTCATCCCCAGTGATCTGCTTCCCAGTGTTTGCATAGTCACCTAGTATCTCATCAAGATCTTCAAAAGGATCATCAGCACACTCTACACAATTTGGTGGCTGTCCACATATCTAGAAGCTTTTTTACTCATTTTGTTCATTGCATGTAACCAAGCTTAATGACTTAGAGCTAACATGTTCCCACTCTTTTGTCAAATTCCTATGACACATAGGTGTTAAATTCAATTCACACAGGACTTGCTATCAATTTTCGATGGAACATTTTCTTAAGTGAGTTACAACTGCTATTGAAAACTCCTTCTTAGGTGTAACAAAGATACTACTTTCAACGTTCAACATAAACCAAATGATCTATAGTCCTTAACCCAATACTTGCCACTCTATCACCATCAGCATCAACATTCAAAGGGTGCAAACCATAATCTAAGCCTAATCTTGATATCAAAAAATGGTAGTACATTAAGTTTCAAAAACCATAACCCAGTTTAACTACCATATCTTTAAGGTCATGCAAACAAAACTCATCAATGTCATCAACATTAACTGATGATACATGTCCACCAACGTAAGACCTGCTAGGTATTGGTGTAAAGCACCCGCCATGGAGGATTTCCAATGTGAGTGACTTAGGGTACGACCTGCAATTATAATAACGTAATATTAACAACAATTGTACCTTCTCTAAAAAGCTCTATCACAATTTTAAGTAAAAGGAAAATGGATTTCCAATGTTCTTACCATTTTGTGCAGCTTTATCATTCTTTGAGCTATCTTTAGGCTCATTCAAATCAAAAGTTATCTTCACCATGATCAGACAATGAAGAAGAAGCTCGGGGATTGCATGTGTGATATGACAAAGAAGAAGAAGGGACGAGGTTTGTTACAAAATAGTCAAAGAGTCAAATGTTTAATTATGTTAGGTGGGTAAAATATGTGAACTGCCAATTTTACCCCTGACGATACCAAAAGATAACGAAATTCTGGATAGAGTTATGGTCAAAGGACCGGTCAACCCATTTGGGTTAACTACAGGGACGTCTGATGTAATTAACATCGAAATAGGACAAAACATGTAATTTGAGTATAACCATAAGGACGACCTTTGTAATTACCTCTATACAAATCGCCTCTCTTTTAGAATAGGAATGGGGTGGGCTTCTGAAACCCCAAGTTCCCTTTCTTTCAAACAAAATTTCAGTCAAATCCATAAACCTTGATCACCATGTTCATAATCAAACTCTCAAATCACTTCACAAACATTTTTCAACACAAACCAACCCAGATTGCATAACCAATTGCCTAATCACTTCACTCAACTTGACAAAAAATGAAGCACTCACACTTTCAGCAAAAATCCCACGTCTTAAAACCCCTCAAAAACCCAATTCAGTCATCACCTTTTTAACTCAATGTGGCCTCACCAAAACCCAAATCAAAACCATTTTAACAAACTCACCAAACCTTTTGACCACTGATATCAACAAGACCCTTAAACCCAAGTTTCATCTTTTTCAAGAACTAGGGTTTATGGGTTCTTCTTTAGAGAAGCTTTTTAAACCAAGCATTCATTTTTCTAGTACTAGGTTGGATAATAATGTTAAATATTTAAGGGTTTTGTTGGGTTTTGATGATACTAAAGTTTTTAAGGTTGTTTCGAGATCTTTGTGGAAGTTGGGTTCTGATTACGAAAAGAAAATCAGTGAGAATATTTTGGTTTTGAGGAAATACGGGGTGTCGAGTCATAAGATCGAGTCGCTTTTGTTAAAGAATCCGGGGTGTTTGTTACAGCGTGTTGAGTGGTTAGATGGTGTTGTGAAAAAGGTGGAGCCTTTATTAGGGATTAGGCCTGATTCGCCGCGTTTTTTAGATGGGGTTGAGATAGTCAAGTCGTTCAGTGAAGCAACTTTGAATAAGAAACTTGGGATTTTTAGAAGTTTTGGGTGGACGGAGGACGAGATAGTTAGAATGACCGGGAGTTTGCCATCTTGTTTGAGGAGGTCAGAGGGTACGATTAAGGCGTCATTAGAGTGGTTTAAGGAGAAACCCAGGTTATGGGGGTGCGTATTTGTCAACGCATCCGAAGTTGTTGGTGTATAGTTTGGAGAAGAGGGTTGTGCCGAGGTATCAAGTGTGGGTGACTTTGTGGGTAAAGGGACTATTAAAAAATAGGTGGTTTTCGCTTTGTTCGCACCCGAGCACATCGTCCCGCACTTTCGGAGGAAGAAGTTGGGTGAGGATTTTGTTTTGCCGTATTGTGAAGTTGTACCTAGTCTTCATGAGGATTACACCAATTCTACCTGTTTGAAAATCAATTACTATGAGCGGTATGATTGTATGGTTTCTTGTTCATTTTCTAGATATTTTTGTTTTCTTAGTTAGCTTTAAGTTGTTGCTATGATTTTTGCCGTATTGTTTTCCTTGGTATGTCGCATTGGTCCTTCTATGTTTTTATTTTGGGTCCCTTGATATCGTTGTGACCGTAAACTAAGATATAGTTGGCGGTCTCATGAGTTATATAAACTAGTGCTAACCAATGGTGTGAGGAAAAACGACGATGCAAGTCAATTTTTTTCCCTTATACCGTTTGGATATTTGTATAATAACTGCTGGCTTTTGACCTAATCGGTCGCCTTTTAGCTTTACTCCAACTTTTAGGCTGCATTGCTATAAGTCAATTAATTTTGAGGACTTGTGACATGCAGTTTTGATTAGTGCAGCAATTGAAGTCGGAAACATCACATGGTTAACCACGGTCAGACAGAGCATACATCTGAGGTCCAAAGACTCCCCTCACCCATGGTAAACTCTGAACGGGCTCATCCGTTACCCCGTTATGGTATTTGGCATTAAATTTGAACCCACAAAGTATGAACAGAGTTTAATGCTCTACTTCAAGTAAAGAACTCCTTGTTCACCTATTATGTCTGCCAAAGAAATGCTTTGACTGAAAACTAACACACAGTTACTACGCGTGTTTTGTCCTAAGTTTATTTTTGGGCATAATCTATTATTAAAAAGTAGCTTATATGCATAAGCCTATAAACTCTTGCTAAAGTGTTTTGGATTAGCGATGATAAATGAAAGTTTGAAAAAAGAGCTTTGCAAGCCTTAGAGAACAGCCCGTAAAGCCTTCTCTGGATCTTATCAAAAACCTCCCTAAATAAGTCATAGGCCTAAAGCATATAACTTTACCCCAAACACTAAAATGGGGTATTTTATTTGCTAAATAAACATAAGCCTTAAAAATAAGCTAAAACAAACACCTTCTAAAAGATTTTGATCATTGATCAGATAAAAATTGAAGAGACCCGTGGTCAACAATCAGTTTCACCATTATCTTGTAACTATTGCTAATATGCAAATAAGTAAGTTTGAATATGATTTCTCCGAGAGGAAAACATTGTGACACAACGAAAATTAGAAAGTGTTGTATATATATAGATGAAGGGAGTACTTACGTGTGCTCTATGGTATGGCTTTTGAACCCTTTTTACATATAGATGAAGGGAGTACTTACGTGTGCTCTATGATTTGTTCCATAGCTGTCATTGAATTTGTAAGCTTATTGCATAGCTAGAATAGTATAAAATGTTGATAATTATAGTTATGAACTTACGTGTGCTCTATGGTATGGCTTTTGAACCCTTTTTACATAGCTAGAACATCAGTAATGCTATAGTGATTTGTTGCATTTTGTGTCAAGTTTTAAATATGTTTACTCCTTACCTATGCTGAAATTACCAAAAATCGGAACGACTATGCATTAGTGATCTGTACATTTGCAGAGAAAGCTGTATGTGGTATTTTAGAAGATCTAATCATCTATTTACGCGGGGTTTTATCTTTTGTATAAAGGGATATCTTTTACTTGCAGCTTAGAATAATGACAGCATAAGAGCAAAATATCTTGGTCATAGATAAAGTGCCCCGTCATTCAACATCTCCATGTCTTTATGACATAGTTCTGATGCTTTTGCGCTTTTGAAAGTGCAGACACCAGTAACAACTAGATCTGTTGATGATTGCTTCACAAACACTATGGAGATTGAAATTGAGGGTCTCGAAACAGCGCATCTTTGCTAAAGATAAAGCTTTTTCTGGACATAGATTTGTTAATGTCAACTTTTATGATAACATCATTTTTGGAGGGTCAATGTACAACCAAGTAATATGGTGGGGTTAACTGTGCGTTTTATCTTGTTAATAATATGCTAATAAACCTCTCAAGAGGCGCTGAAAATATATTACAAACTTGCCTCGGCTTAACTGTGCCATATCCCAGGAAAAAAAAATGAACTTGATAATTTATTTTTTCCACTGTGGTCTAACGTAGATGTGTCTGTAAGTACCCATGCCATTTTAGAAACTTCATGTGATGTCCCCAGACGCCCATGGAAAAAGAACAAACCGACGTATTTTTGAACCGAAAAACGAGAACCATTGTAACAACATGGATGGTCCTTCTCATAGGAGTGGGTATGCTGATTAACACTCTCTTTTGAGACCTGACATTTAATGTTTAAACGAGGTTTTTCATCGCGCTCCGCAGCAGAGCGTGGGGTTTCACGTTAAAGACAAACTTTGCAATGAAATGATAACCAAATACTATTAATGGAATATAAATGCTATCATTTGATGAATAAAACTTGCAAAGGCAGAATAACCCCAAGGTCTATTTTCTTAAATAGTTCTCATCACGTTTGGTTTTTTATGAAAATACCTTTCGCTAACGTTCTGATGCTACGTTAGCCATTTAAAGACAACATTTGGTCAACAAATCGAAACCTCAAATACTATTTTGTATGGTAGGCGGTTTTTATAATTTTATTTTTATAAAATATATATTAAACTACACATTATTTATAAATCACGCAAGCTATGCGAAACAATTGCAACATTGGGCTCGTTTGTTCGCAAATTCTAAAGATATTTTCAGTGGCAATTTTTTTATGAATTGAATCGATAGATTCCTTTCATATTTATAAATAAAAGTTTGTTTATATAAAAAATCTAATAACTAAAAGTTGAAGGCTCGATTTAAAATAACTGTTTGCATGATTTAAGGTACGTATTTTTAGTATTGTAAAAGTGCATGGGGAAGGGTGAGTGGTCAATTTTTTTTTAAATATTAAAAGTGATGGTTGAGCATACTGCTCTTTAATCTATAGCTAATTTGCAGTTTTGTAATATAGTAAAATAGAATGGATGAACTAGCAAAAAGTTACACATACGTGGGTGACGGCAATGATCAAGCCTTACGTGTTAGGAGTCATGGTGAGTCATGACGTTTTTTAAAATGTGATTTAAAGCGATACAAAATATGAAAATATATACATAAATTTATATATTTATATTATATTTCAAATAGATTAAGTTTACAAAAAGTGTCACACATAAAATATACAGTCAAGAAACTATCATTGTATGTAATTTTTTTCATTTATATAAAAAACCGATTTTTATCGAAATTGAATCACTAAAGCTTCACACGCATCATATCTATCGCGCTTTGATCCACGTTTATCACTTGTCTCATGTCACGTCTAAACGCCTTTAAGCCGCGCCTGATGGTCTATTCGTACGTGGAAGATCAACGAGCCTCCGCGCTTTGCGAGCCTTAGCGGCGTTAGGCGTGCCTTTAAGAACCCTGACTAAATTTTCGCCAAACACTTATAGAATATATAAACTCCAA
Source organism: Tanacetum coccineum (assembly GCA_026074375.1). Lineage (NCBI taxonomy): Eukaryota > Viridiplantae > Streptophyta > Magnoliopsida > Asterales > Asteraceae > Tanacetum > Tanacetum coccineum. Next base: position 13,557 of record BQNB010037730.1, on the reverse strand, counting down.
GCTTTTTCCTCGCTACCTCCCCTCCATCACAAAATAAGTGTCATGTTTGACGTTCTAAAGTTTATAATTTTCAACTTTAACTTTAATTATTTTCGTTTTGTTCTACATAATATGCAAGAAAAGGTATGTAAAGGCCGATGTAATAATCGCCACCTAAGCGTTACTCTATCTGAGGATCACACCAACCTTTCTGATTTAGTTATAAATCGTTCACACCCATCGGTCAACCCAGGTCCCACGACGGTCAACAACCAGTCAACTTTGGTCGGAAACCTACATTTTGTCGAAAATACTCAAAACTCAACGGAAAACTTGTTTTTTAATGACGCTAAAGTACTGCTTATATCTAATATAAGTTCTTTTTTTCTTAATCTTTCAGAAATACCTAAAATCTCCCGAAAAATACCAAAACTTGCCGGAATTGCCAATCTGATTATCACGATTAACCTCTACAGCCTAACCGATACAAGCTATAAGGGGTCGACCACCCAACTATCGATTCAACGATTTTTGCATCAACAATGGTTTTGGACATTATCCTTGATTGCTGAACATATGCATGGAATGAATTATAATGTATTTTCAATTGGTGAAATATTCATCATGTAAAACAAATAAAATATATTTGAGGTCAAAGTTGAAAAAGTAAATACATTTTACAAGTCAAAACATGACCACTTATTTTAGGACGGAAAGATATAATATTAAAGACTCGACCCCAGTCCGCCCGCCCGGCTCTAGAACGATTTTCCCCATAACACTATTTTGGGACGATTACCCTATACTTTTTATACAAATATTATCTTCAGCTTTCGGCTTATAATATATAATCTGGAGCCCCCGCTCCATTCAATTTCCCTATCCACACCTTATATATAACCCTAAACAAAACCAACACTGTCACGCATTGGCACCAAACGAATGAAGGTAAGAAGATAACTATTATCAATTGATGATTATAAGTACAAGAAACCACTGTAAACTTCTAACTCAGTAATTTTGTCATTTCCACATGTTATTTCACTTTTTTTAAGTGGTATACTAATTTAGGGTTTAACTTACATTGAAAAATACGTTTGTGAATGTGGAATAACCTGTATAGGTAGACATGATTTAAAAACGTAAAGGAATTTCGTCCTGTTATATTGTACGAATCAAATGAACATAATTCAGTTTAGGCGGAGTTGTATTCTCGTAGGTTAATAAATCTTTTCTTATATAATGTTTGTTTGGTCGGTCGTTATTGGCTCTATTGTGTTTAAAAACAAATCTTGATAGTGTGTCGGGCTTAGTAACTAATTGTTCGCTGTTCTTCGTTGTTCATATGAGTTGTTCCACGTTAAGAGGGCTTAGAATTCTGCACATTGACTAGGGAGTGCCTTTATAAATTCTCAAGTTGCCTTCGTATGGGTGATTCTTGCATGCATAGCAAAGGGCACACTGGGTTTTGGGTTATAAAGTCAAAGCTAAAGACCGGTCATGCTCTCCCAAAAGTTTTATTTCTCTTTATTGCATTGTGTTTGTTTTGGCTTATATAGTCGATTTATGGCTATTAGTTTTTGGCTTATGGTTTTATAACTCACTTTATGTGGCTTAATTTTTGAAACTTTTCGGCATATATAAGTTATTTGTCATTAATAAACTTAAACAAGCTAATCTGGAAGTTTCGAAACATAAGCACAAAAAGTGAGCTTATGAAATATAAGCCCAAAATCAAATAAGCCATAAGCCGGCTATATAAGCCAAAACAAACACCCCTGGTTAGTTTATGACAAAAGTAAGCGTTTCAGATATGATTTATATGTGCTAGAAACAAAATTGATTATGCTCTTTTCTGTCTTCTTAACAATAGTGTGGCGGTGATGCATCCTTTTTGGCGATATTTGGCGATATATAAATTAAAATATAGAGGTGTTTTGGGCGAGGTTTGATTGCCTGCACTTTTTTGTTCTCACGACATCCGAGTTTTGACGTCCCGAGATTGGTGGTCACCAGCCGTTTGTTGATTATTTTATCAGTTTTTTTGTCCCGCAAACAACCCTCATTCTGACATAAAAAAAGGTGCAGGTGTGGATATCCCATGGCCGATATCTGATATGAGTGGTAAGAAATGAATCATCTTCCAAACGCAACAATTACCCTCCAAAGAAGCTGCTTCATCTAGAGTTCGATCGTGGATTGTGTCAGAACGATATGATGAATTATTACCTTAGCAACAATTACTGATTCATTTCTTCTAGAGAAGATAGGCGTGTTCTAGGCTGAGGTGGTGGATAATGTGGAGAAATAGAAGATGCAAAATCAGATGACTATGTTTTCGTCTGGAAGATGAGGAAGGAATTTGACAATGAAGCTCAATGGTTCATGCTGTGCCTTACGATAGTCCAAGTATCTGATTGTATCCGGATTGTTCCAGTATACACCTCTTTTCCTGTACCTAGCTAGCTACTTTATTATTGTCTATTTCTAATCCATAGACCGCCTTAGGTACAGCTCCATATAATTTCTAACGAGGTGGACTGAGTGAGTTAAACGAACTTTTACTAGTGTCGGATGCAAATCACTTGAACGAAAACATGGAAGAGGAAGAAGGAAAAGATCGTATAAGTGCCTTACCAGATTGCTTAATTCTTGAAATCCTTTCTCGTTTACCGAAAACAAAAGAAGCCATTAAAACAAGTTCTCTTTCCAAACGATGGCAATATTTGGACTTCAGTCCCTAATCTCGTTTTTCATATCATGACGCCCCCTTAGATGATTTGTATGCTCCTTTGAGGCTCCTTAATTTCTTACAAACCAACTGTCGACCATAACCCTAGCCCAATGTCCAAGACAACCTAAACCGATTTCTACTTAATACCCGTTACGAAAGCTGCAATTGAATCTCACTAAGAAAACTGGATTTTGTCATGTTATTACTTGTAGCTCCAGGACCTTCAAATATTGTTTCATTCTAAGGCATCGTGTAGCAGATTTTTGATTTTTGTAACATGGATATCTTTCTCTTCCATTCAGTGTTTTTACTAATCTCAACTGGCTTGCTGCAGTATTTCATCCAACCGTGCCATTAGTTGGAATCATCTACAAGTTTGAGTATATCACGTGGGAATGTTAAATGAGGTTGTAGATTCAGAAGTATATTGTACCGGGAGTCCTCGATCAGAACATTTGAGTGGGCATTTGCAATGGTTTTAACGAGGGCCCCCCCCCTTGATATTAAATTCAAAGAGTGTTAAGAAGTCGGTGTAGATAGATCATAGTGTTTCGATAGTGGATCATTGATGCATCCTTATAATTACGACACTAACTTTAAAAATCAGTTTTGCGTTTGAACACGAATATCGTGCTGTTAAAACTTCTCTTCCTTACGCATAGCTGAATAAGTAACGAGACAAAGTTATGACCACGAGTTCGAAGAGACCCTTAAAGAACACTGATACCGAAGCTTCACCATATCAGGAGCATAGATATGGGATTTCATGTTTCAGACACGGGTAACAATATTCCTATTTATTTTAACGCTAAATCTAATCGACTTCTTAACTCCAACACACCATTTGTTCTTTGTTTGTTGGCATGCAGGTGATCACTCGTTTGCAAGCTAAAGTTTTAGTGTCCCGTCTAACTTGAAGTATGCTGATTTTTGGTCCACCTGTTTACTGATTGCAGTTCCAGTTCAAGTTTAGTCTAGACATGTGGTTAATGCTTTCCAATTACCTATTAAAGTGTTACAAGTGATTTAAGGTTTACGATTGCTATATGTTTTCTTCTTGGTGATATTAAGATTTACCTTGTTTTATGGAGTTTTTCATATAGGATTTGTTGGTTTGCTTTACATATCAAACATGTTTATCAGCAAGCGTCATCGTCTTGTGATCATTCATCTCGGGGTTTTGATGATTCCTATATTTTTCCCATATATGTAAATAATGAATAAGAACTTAAACCCATTAGTTTGACTTTTAAGGTTAAATGCAATGCAACTATCTGTGATAAGGCAATATGGATTTATCTGGGTGGCTATGTACTGCATAAAATATTTAGATTTAACCCGGACTGGTCTTATTGAAGTGCTGTACGAATACTGTTTTGTTTTGGGCACTTCCGGCCATCAAATTAATGGGTGCCGTCCTTACCTATCTGAAATTTACCAAAAGTTCGGAAGCGACTAAGCATTAGTGGACTGTAACAGTTGCAGTGAAAGTTTTTTTTGGTCTTTAGAAATCTAATCATAAATTTACGAGGTTAACAACTGGAACTGAGGAAAGCCTTTTGCTTATAGTTAGAAGCAACCATGTTTTTACTGATATGTTGTTCATTCTTTAGAAAGAGGTTTGAACATTGTATTTGCAACATGCCTGTAGATAAATGATCCATATTTTCATCCTCGTTTATTTATGACAAATTCCTGATTCTTCTAGCGCTTAGAGAGTGCAGGATGGCAAGAACAGATGGATCGAGGTGAGATATGATGATTTGCTTCACAAACACTATGGAGATTGGAACTGAGGGTTTTAAAACGACACATCGTTGCTAAAGAAAAAGCTTTCTGGGACATAGATTGCGAATGTCAACTTTTATGATAACATCATTTTTGGAGGGCCAAGGTAGTTATATCTATGTGTCATTTTCTAATAACCTCTCAAGAGGCGATGACTAATATTTCAAACTTGCCTCGGCTTGAATATGAGTTTTGCTATCGCCCACTTGATAGAATCTGTGGCCTCTACGATTTGGCAAGTAGATGTATAACCATATAACAGAAAAAACGAACTTGATAATGTTTTTTTTCCCCACTCGTGCTCTCACGTATATGTGGTCTATAAGTACCTGCATTTAAAAACTTCATGTGATTTGTCTACGAGACCCATGTGAAAGGCTAACCGACTATTTGAACTCGAAATAGGGCAACGAGACCATTGTATCAACATGGATGGTCCTTCTCATAGGAATGGATATGCTGATTAGGAGTCTGTTTTGAGACATGACATTTAATGTTTAAATTTGCAAAGTTATGTGCCATCAACAACGGTTACATATACATAGTAAGGTACTTAGAATTTCGAAAAGGTTCGTCACATCCTTGATTTTTCCTAAGAGAGTTTAGCTGCATTTTGCCCCAAAAACCATTAGATGGTTCCCACTCATCAATCATTCATAACACCACAATAACTAAAACAGTCGAGTATAACTCTTTATACCAAGTGGTCTCACAGTCGGGGGTGTTAGTCGGGTCGGGGTTGGTCGAGTTCGGGTCAATCCCAGGTCAAGGTTAAAAAATATCATTCCCGAACACGACCCTATTTGAAGTCGGGTAAGTCAGGTTCGGGTCAATTCCAGTCGGGTCAACTCGGGTCGTGCCCATTCGGGTTCGGGTCAAGCCGAAAATGAGTAAAATATAAAATTGCCTATTTTTAGTTGTTCAATAAAAAATTTTAAGATTATATTGAAAAAAAGCTAAAAAAAAAAAAATCTTTATCACGAGTCAATCCTGGTCGATCGAAACAACGAGCTGCAAACATTTCAACCCCCGATACTCGACACACAACCCTTACTCAAAGCAAGCAATCAAAACACCATTGGTCATTCTATTTTGCCCTAATTTTCCTGAAAGGGTATTTTCTAATTCCCAATTATTACCAACTAGATTTATTTAATTTTGAAGACATGATGTTACTTGTTCGAAATTGTTTCTAAATTCGTTAAATAAATGGTAACTGTTTGGTGCTTATTTCGATTTGCTTCATTATTTGATTGGCTTAAATTTATTTTCTTAATTGATTTGACCTAACTTCGGTGATATTTGGGGCGAGAATTTGTGTTTAAGAAAGTTAGGTACGCGGATCCAATTTGGTTGTAAAACATTGCATACCAAGTGTTCGATTAAATGTCTAGCAAAAAATACATTGTATTTTAGAAATTTTGATAGCTTGCCTAGTTTCTTTAGGGCAAGGGCTCATTCGAATGATCAAAGATTAGCGTTGCTATGACCGTATGCTTTCTAGACTACATTTTGGGTGTCGACCAAGTATCTACCCGAAGACAATAAACAGCGAGAAGTTGATAGTTCTCCATGTCATTTTTGGCCTATCATCTGAACATTAACACTGGATCAATTAATCAAATGGTTAATAGTTACTAGTAATTTATAGGGGTAACCGGATAACAACAAAAACATGTGTGTAACTTGTCCATTTTTGTTGTTATGTGTAGGCTGTGTAGCCTTCTATTTTTTGCTATTAAAACACAAACCTTTCAAATTTGTGTATTTTTGTAACCATTCTACCCCTTAAGGGTAAAAGGGTCATTGTACATAATCAAAAGTTTTGTCGTTTCCACAATGCTATTTCAGTGTTTTTTAGTGGTATACAATTTAGGGTTTTTAACTTTATAATAAATATTTGAAATCATAATTCTTATATTCAGTTTTCCATTTTTGTGCATTTTTTTTGTGCGAGTTGCTGAAAAAAATATGTTTGACAATGTGGAAATAACCTGTAATTCATAGGTAAACATGATTTAAGAAGAACGTAAGGAATTGCGTCCCAGTTTATACGAATTAAATGTGGGGGGCAAAATAAAATGAACATAATTCAGTTTAGGAGTTTTTAAAATGCTATCTTATACATTTTTGTTTGTCGACCGTTACTCGCTGTATTGATTGCCAATAAATCTTGATAAGTGTGGGCCTAGTAAGCTAACTGTTGCCGGATCGTAGTATGTCAAGACAAGCTGTTCGCTGTTCCTTCGTGTTCACACAATAGAAGCTTCGTAAAATTATTCGCATTCACTAGGGATCCTTTTTATAGTCAAGTGGGTGATTCTTGCATGGCATAAGGACATAATGTGCTGAGTTAAAAGTTCAAAGCTACCGTTCATGCTCTTCAAAAGTTGACTTCTCTTATTGCATTTTAGAAGTTACTCGTTAGTTTATGACAAAAGTAATTAGGGGTTTCCAAACACCAAGATTGATTATATGTGCTAAAAGAACAAATTGGATTATTCTCTTTTTGGCGATATATAAATATAAGTTGTTTTTTGTGGCGAGGTTTGATGCCTGCACTTTTGTTCTGTCTTCTGTGCGACATCAGATGTTTTGACAGTCCTAGAGTTGGTAATGGGCAGAGTCGCATAATGGCTCGTCACCAGCGTTTGTTGATTCTTTATCACTTTTTTGTCCCAATGGCGATAGCTAAAAGATAACAACTGGATTCTGCAGGTGCGATTCCAATGGCAATATTTGATATGAGCGAAGAAGATGAAGAAGTAATCTTCAAACGCAGACGATTATCTTCCAAAGAAGCTGTTTCATTTGTTCGATCGTGGATTGTGTCAGATGATGATGATGATGATGATGAAGTTATTACCTTACAACAATCTGATTCAATTCTAGAGGACGAAGACGTGTTCAAGGCCGAGGCTGAGGTGGTGGATAATGGTGGAGAAATAGAGGTGCAAAATCAGATGAATATTTTTTCGTCTGAAGATGAGGAGGAATTTGGCAATGAGGCTGCAATTGTTCATGCTGTGCTTACTGATAGTGAAGTATCCGATTGTCCGATTTTCCCGTACACCTACACTATCCGGTATCACTAACTACTTTTATTTATTTGTCTATTTCTATCCAAGTCCCTGCCTTTAGTACAACTCCATATTTTGTCTGACGGGAGTTACTGAGTGAGTTATATCAGAAGAACAGACCGCCTTTAAGGTACCCTCACTCACTTGAACGAATTGTTGCTAGGTATCGGATGCAAATCACTTGAACGAAAACATGGAAGAGGAAGAAGGAGAAGATCGTATAAGTGCCTTACCAGATTGCTTAAATCTTGAAATCCTTTCTCGTTTACCGGAAACAAAAGAAGCCATTAAAACAAGTTCTCTTTCTAAACGATGGCAATATGTTTGGACTTCAGTCCCTAATCTTCGTATTCATACATGACGCCCCTATAGTGAAGTGTTATCTCCTTTGCGATTCGCTTATTTCTTTACAAATGTCGACCATACCCTAGCCCAATGTCGTCAAGTCAACCTAAACCGGTTTCTACTTAATACCCGTTACGAAACTGCAATTGAATCTCAACTACGAAACTGGATTTGTCATGTTATTAATTGTAGCGTCCAGGACCTTCAAATATTGTTGCATTCTAGGCATTCGTGTAGCATATTTGATTTTTGTAACATGGAATCTTTCTTCACAATTTTCAATATTACTAATCACAAACTGGCTTGCTGCATTTTTTGATCCAATCGGTGCCATTAGTTGGAATAATCTTACAAGTTTGAGTATTTCACGTGGGAAGTTAAATGAGGTTGTGATTCAGAATATACTGGTGCGGGAGTCCTCGATAAGAAATACATTTGCAGTTGTCATTTGCCAATGGTTTTACGAGGCTTGATAATTAATTCAAAGAAGTGTTAAGAAGTTGGCTGTTGATAGATCCTAGAGTTCGAGGAATGTATCATTGACGCTTCCTTATATTACGACACAATCTAAAATAACTTTAAAAAAATCATTTTTTTGATTTTTTTGCGATTGAAAACGAAAGATCGTAGCTGTTAAACGTCTCTTCCTTAATCATATGCTGATTAAGTATCGTACAAATTTGATGACGAACTAGACGATACGCTTTACAGAACACTTACTGAATCGCTCTCACCATGTCAAGGAGCTTAGATATGGGGATAACATGTTCCTGGGTAACAATTACCTATTTTTAAATGGTAAATAAATCACGCCTTATTTTCTCGTTCCTAATCTTGTTTTGTTTGTTGGCAATGCAAGGTGAAATCCGTTTGCAAGCTAAAGGTTTTACTTGTCCCTCTAAACTTTCTAAGTCTCTGAGCAGCACTAATATGCACTAGTAGTAGTAACTTTACACTAGCAGTACTAACTGTGTACTAGCAGTAGTAAACAGTTAGCATTTTTCTCTAAAGTTTTTGAGCAGTACTAACACAACATTAACTCTGATATGAGCAGCAGTAATACTAGCAGCATTAAGAAGGCTTTTAATCCCAACATAAGATCCTACTATAATTTCATTGTCTTAATAGTCTTTGTAATATTATACAAATATACAAATTATTATATATTATAAACATAAAATTATATGAATGTTGCATAGAAATGTTGTCCTAAACTATGATTATGAAATGTTTAAGAAGATTAACATGTTGTTTTTTAAATTCTACTAAACACAACCCATAAATTTATAGTTCTCTAGTTTTTGGATCGAGAAAAGTAAGATCGGATCGGAGTAGATCTTAAGATCCTATGGTCAAGATCAGGATCCAATAAGATCTTAAGCATACAAAGATCCTACGTAGGATCTAAATCATTTTTGCTTTGGAGTATCGTAAAATCGTAAGTTTTCTAAGATCAGGATCGAGATCTTAACAACCATGCTTTAGGCCATATTCCGTGGAATGCACATCCATTTTGCACCAACCAGATAATGTCAGATCATATATTGGAAACATTGGTTGCATCGGGCAAATCAATGGTGTTACAGTAGCCTTCGTGCCTTGGTTGGGAAAACTCGCCTAAAGTACGCGCCCTATATGGTATTCGTGGAATTGGTGGAATGGGTGGTAGATTCTCATTTTCTATGATGGCAAATGAGATGATTTATGAACAAAAACACGAATAAAAAGATAGACTGAAGAATCACAAAACAAAACCTAGAATACTCCCTGGGCAGCGGCGTCAAAAACTTGATGCGGCGGTAGCAACACCTAAGTTTTACAATCCCCTAGGCAGTGTCTCTAACCATTGAAGTGTAGTATAGGTAAGGTCATGGGAAAATTCTTCTCTAGGGGAAAAGTGAGGTAGATTCGTAGTGTATCCATGATGGCAAATGAGATGATTTACGAACAAAAACACGAATAAAAAGATAGACTGAAGAAACACAAAACAAAACCTAGAATACTCCCCGGCAGCGGCGTCAAAATTTTGATGCGGTGGTAGCAACACCTAAGTTTTACAATCCCCTAGGCAGTGTCTCTAACCATTGTAGTGTAGTATAGGTAAGGTCACGGGAAAATCCTTCTCTAGGGGAAAAGTGAGGTTGATTCGTAGTGTATAACGGATTGATCTAAAAATGTGTGAGGCGGGGGATTAGTTTTGGTCTTTTTATGTTTATTTTATGGATTATGTACCCAGAGGTCGTCCACTATTAAACTTTTTTACTTTTAAGCCACCTATTTATTTAAAGTAACTTATAGGCCACCTAAATATGTGTTTGTTTTCGTTTATACCAACCTGGTTCAAATTTTTTGTAGGAAATTTGTACAATTTAAGAAATAAAGCTAACTTTAACATATCAAAGCAATAAATTAAAAATAGAAACGTAAAACATTAGCTAAATTGTCATAATCACTTTCGTCTAAATACAATTTCCTTAAATGATGGCTAAAATTGATATTATACATTTCAACAGTTATTTGTGTTGTTTTAATATGTTAATTTTAGCTTTATTCTTGTTGCTTCAAGGATCTTTAATGATAAATTTATCTGAAATTAGTATAAACGAAAGAAAACACATTAATGGGTGGCTTATAAGTTAGTTTTGATAAATCAGTGGCCTTAAAGAAAATTGTTTAATACTTTGGTGGCCTCCTGTAACACCCCCAAAATATGGCAGTGGAAAGGTAACCGGGGAGCGTTACTTCATAATACACCAGCATAAGATATAAGAGAACGACCTCTATATGAGTCCGTTTTTTCAAAAGTACTCTCGTTGATACATTAAAATTTAAATAAGTTTTAACAAAGCGGTCCCATAAGTTCGCATCAAAAGAAAATCATAGTTTGGATACAACAACGAGGAATAGTTAAGTGCAAAATAAAATCCATGAAATATAGCCATGATGAATGAGGACTCCAATGCACTTCATAGATATCCTTACGGGTTAAGCACCTGAGAATTACATGCTTAAAAATATCAACATAAAGTTGGTGAGTTCATAGGTTTAAGTAAACAATAAGTGTGGACCGCAAGATTTCAAGTGTGTTTGACATGTAACACATAAAATGCCAAATAAAAGGGTAATTATGATTATGCTAAACTCATGACATCAAAGCTACAACAAGGGTGTATCAAAATCAATGCAAGGTGAATTGCATGTGTAGGTGTGCAACCTGAGACCACCTAGAAATTCCAAATGGTATATGTCCGTTTCACATGGTAATGCGTTTTGTTTACCTGGACAGGGATGTCAATCCTAATAGATCTAATTATGATATTCGTACTTACACAAAGTAGTTAACGGTTCATGATAATGGGCATAGTGGGTTATCAGTACTTACGCTAATCCGTGATCATTTAAAAGCTACTTGCGTCCATAAGTAAAAAAAGCAATGTATCTCACCCCGAGATTTGTAAAACAGTTGTAAACAAGTTAAAGCGGGGCTATAAACTCACCTTAAGAAAAAGTAATGATTTGGGAATTAATCAATCAAGAGAAATGGCACAACGGTTCCAATACACGACCTAATTAATAATGGGTCAATTTAGAATTATGCAAATGAAGTGAAATGATACAAAAATGTATTTTTATAACCTTATATCACCATTTACATGTTTGCGTTTTAGTTTTGTAAGTCAAAATACGCTTTACGTCAAAGTTTGCTAATTATTTTCATGTCTTAACACTTTATAAAAAACACCCAAATATCCAACTTTAACAAACCACAACTCGCTTATTTCGTAACATTTTTGGAAACTTCCGACTCGTATGAAAAATGTTTAGGTAATACTACAACATTTCTTAATGACTTAATACCTCATTTGGACTTCAAAATGCTAAAAAACACACCCAAAGTTACTCGCTCAGCTCTTATTTTAAAGAAAAATACATGCTGAAACTTTTATAAAAACTCAGTTTTTGTCCAACTTTGAGAGGCCATAACTTCTTCGTTACAAGGATTCACGATGCGTGCAAGTTCAACCTAGAAACGTGAGTTCGAGGACTACATAATGTCCCTTGAGAGTTTCCTCAGTTCGAACAGTAAATGGGTCAAAAACAAGCACGAACTTGTGACATCAGAAATAAAACGAGCAGTTTTTCAGAAACACTAATTCTTATACGATTTTCAAATGAGCATAACTTCTTTGTTATAAGCCTGATTTTAACGATTCAACCGGCCACGCGAACCTTATAATGTATACTTTATAGAAAAGCTAATAAATGTTGCAAAACCCGACAGCTTGCTGTCTAAACAAATGCCTAAAGGACAACCCCTTCACTAAATGCAAATTCCTAATTTTTCATCACTTTTCGCCAACAAATCCAACAACTCGATACTAATCCTAATCCCTTCCATCAATTTACATCAAGAACACATCTAAGAACATACCAAAATTTTTATATTCATGATTACAGGATAAATCAAACACATAATTTCAAGAACATATAAACTATGTATATATATAACTTTTTGTTATCTTTATAAAAGAAATATTTTACGCAAACCATGGCAATACATTTTTATCAAGAAAATCATATGTATGTCGTGTATAAGAGAGTGATGAAATGAGAATGAACATGATACTTACAACAAATGTAGAAGAGATGAATGATTTTTACCACAAACTTAACAAAACCCCCAAGATATTTATAAAACCCCAAAGTGTATGTAACCCTAAGAGCATTAGGTATCATGAAGAGATGTATCTCTTCATTTGGGCCCACAGGCTGCCACATCAGCATCTCACTCCCACTCAAAAATACCCCTTCACTCATAACACACCCCTATCTCCTAACTTGGGCCCCACCACCCATAATTTTATTTTCTTTTCCATTTTTTTAACACAAACATAATTCATTTCATTTAAATTAAAAATAAAAACATACGAAATTTAAAAATATTATACGAAATTTAAAAATACAATACATAATTTAAAATACTATACTGAAATTTAAAATACAATACAGAAACGTGTTAATCTGTTTCGTATTTTGAATTAGATTACACCCCATATTCCAACCTGAATAACTCATTATGAGCTTGTTCTTCCTTCATAAATTCCTCCCATTCTTTTTCAGCTCTTGCTTGTTATTTTTCAGCATTTCCTTCTTTTTCTAAGTATTCTCTATATGCCTCTTCATCTTCAGCTAGTTGTTGTTGCCCTTTCTCAGTGAGAAATCCTTCAGTAAGATATTCATCACATGTGTCATATTCTTCAACTGACTCCTCAACGGTTGGATAAGAAGAAATGGGAGGTATGGGTGGTTTCTCAGGTGTTGGGGGATTGCTTTGGTTAGTTTTGTTATCCATAGCAGTTGAATACAGATTATAAGAGTTGGATAAGAATTTGTATGAGAAAATGAATGATGATAAAAGGTATTTATAAGGGATAAGAAGTTGTGTGAGAAAAAGTAGCCATTGGATTTGATATTTAAAAATATAAATACTGAAGGATATCTAACAATACAAGAGAAAAGTTGCCGTTACAATACTGCATTTAAAATTACAATACAGAATTTAAAATTACAATAGGAACTTTAAAAACCTTAGCCACTGCCACTTCCAGGAACCGTAAGCTTACGAAAAAC
>BQNB010037729.1:0-49247 GCA_026074375.1 Tanacetum coccineum | reverse complement strand
TCTTTCTTTCTTTCTTTCATAACCTGTTATTATGAAACCAAATCCTTTTTCAAAACCCATTTGGGTTTTCTACTGTTTTTTGGCTCTGGTTTTATTATCCCCAGTTCATGTTGCTGCTACTAGTAGAACATACCCACCTCTTTCATCTAATGTTGAACCTCTACTTCCTACTGAGAAAAAACCTCCATTTTCACAGATACCTAAAGATAATCAAGCTCATTCCCCTGGTAAACTTATTTTTCAGATACCCTTTTTAAAAGCATTAATATATGACCATTTATCTTGCTTTTTTTTTTTTTGGGAATTTTTGGTGATGTGTGCTCCATGTGTTTGATGAAATATTTCAATGAAAATGAGCTTAGGGGGTGTTTGTTTCGGCTTATATAGCTCACTTATGTCTTATTTGATTTTGGCTTATGTTTCGTAAGCTCACTTTTTGTGCCTTATTTTAAAACTTTTCAGCTTATATAAGTTCATTATGACATAATGAGCTTCTATACGTTCATTATGACATAAGTTCATTAAGACATAACGAGCTTATATAAGTTCATTATGACATAATGAGCTTCTATAAGTTCATTATGACATAAGTTCATTATGACATAATGAGCTTATATAAGCCGAAAAGTTTCAAAGTAAGCCACAAAAAGTGAGCTTATGAAACATAAGCCCAAAACCAAACAAGCCATAAGCCGAAACAAACACCCCCTTAGTATTATGTGTTTATAACTTTATATGACTCTTTTTTTTTATGTAATTTGCCAATTTAGCGAAAAGGATATTGTGTAGTGGTGTCATTATTTGCTTTTGATGAAGAGAAAGTTAATTTTTTTTTGGTTTTTGTTAAAGCAGGAGTGTCAGAAATTAAAGTGGTTCACCATGAGGATTTAAATAAGAAGATTCTTGTTGCACTTATTGTTGCTTCAACTCTACTAGCTGGAATCTTGGTGTTCGTATTCTGTTTTTGGATCTTTAAGCAAAAGCATTCTGAACCCCTTAACAAGAAGCCCTCAAAAAGCCAAGGTATATCTAGAAGCTTGTGCCTTAGATGTAAAAGATAGAAATTTGTTTGTTCTAATTATAGTATCTGTGGAAATTTATGTAGATACTTCAAAAGGGTTGTCGTTAGGTCCGATTTTGGATAAGTTTACACCTTCAAGAATTGCTGGTAGAAAGGGGTCAGTAACTGTTATTGACTACGAGTGGTTGATTTCTGCAACCAACAATTTTCATGAAAATAATGTCGTTCGTGTGGAAACAACTGGTAATGTGTACAAAGCTCGGTTCAATGATCATTTCCTTGCAACTGTCAAAAGACTCCATAATGGAGGACCAGAAGCTCAAAGAGGATTTGAGGTCATTTTTTAACTTTAAAATTATTAGTTGCTCAATAGATTATAATTGCAGGTTTTAACGTTTAGCTTATGGTTTATGTTTGCAGAATGAAGTAGATTGGTTAGGTAAACTCAAACATCAGAATATCGTCAATCTTTTGGGTTATTGCGTACATGATGATACAAGGTTTTTCGTCTACGAAATGATGCATCAAGGCTCTTTAGAATACCAATTGCATGGTAAAGTTTCTTTATTTGTTTGAAAAACAATGATTTGAGCTTTAGTACATCAGCTTTTCATTGCAAACAATCATAAAGGCATAGACCATTTTTCTCCCATAAATGCAAAAGAGAAAAGAAAAGATACACTTTGTAAAAGTAAATGACTTTGGATACTTGTAATAATGGTTTCTTTTTGTGCTTGGTGTAAGTGATGTCTTTTTTGTATTTAAGGATTGCAACAAAAACTAAGTGCAAAGTGGTTCAACAAAAAGCATCTTAAAAACGTATACAGAACCGTTCTTTTAAATTGTCCGCAGTTGATCGGGTTTGGACAATTGAAAGAACTGTTTTTTAATACTCTGTAGTAGCTTAGTTAAAGATGGTGTCTTTGTTGGTATTAACAAGTTTATAACAAAATAAAGGGAAGACTTCCTTATAGGCAAATAGGTTACACTTTGTGTTAATTTGTTATTTCATACCATCAGGACCATCTCATGGAACAGCATTAACGTGGCATCGCAGAGTGAAAGTTGCACTTGACATTGCGAGGTATCCACATGACCTCTTGAATGTTGATCCTTTAAGATTGTGCTTTTCAGGGGTTTAAATAGACGATTGTTTTAATGTATAACAGAGGACTAGAGTATCTTCATGAGCGATGCAATCCCCCCGTGATTCACAGAGATCTCAAATCATCAAATATTTTACTAGATTCCAACTTTAATGCTAAAGTAAGAGCCTTTATACCTTCATAAACGTTTAGCAAGATAACGATGTGCTTGTTTTATCTGATTGCATTCAACTTGATTCAGATTTCAGATTTTGGACTTGCTACCACTGATCTTCATGCGAAGAACAAAGTAAAACTTTCGGCAGCGTCAGGCTATGTGGCTCCAGAATACCTATCAGACGGTATGCACTATTCCATTTTGAAATAGGTTAGGTCCTTTAAATCAAACTTTTCTTTGTATAAATTAATTTTGTTAAATTTTATAGGTAAGCTTACTGATAAAAGTGACGTCTATGCGTTTGGAGTTGTACTTCTTGAGCTTTTAATAGGAAGAAGACCCGTAGAGAAAATGTCACCATCTCTATTCCAGTCTATTGTCACATGGGTAATCATTCGTTTTTAATCAGAAGTTAATAACTTGATTATTTACGAAGAAACAAAAACATTATTTTTGCCTTCATTGAAAAACAACTTATTTCACCAACAGGCAATGCCTCAGCTAACAGACCGGTCAAAGCTTCCAAACATCGTTGACCCCGTGATTAGAGATACAATGGACTTGAAGCACTTATATCAAGTTAGTACAATATACTTGAAACTTCAACATTTTATTTAAAACCGATTGACCATTCAATGAAGCAACACTGAAATCACACTGTTCTGTGGTAGGTTGCTGCTGTAGCTGTGCTATGTGTACAACCTGAACCAAGTTACAGACCGTTAATCACAGACGTATTGCATTCATTCATCCCATTGGTACCTGTTGAGCTTGGAGGGTCACTAAGAGCTTAAAGTCTTCAATTATGTATTGGCTCTTTCTTATATTTCATAGATTCGTATATGTTGTAACCATTTGTTGCATTGTTTTAACTGTTAATTATGGTAAAATTTACAGGAAATACTAATTATCCCCCACCCACCCCACAAGTGACGTATTGTGGATTCTACATCAGCCAGGGTGTAAAACATGCTTGTATGGCTGTACTTTATCGCGGCAACAACAAAATCCTAATCTAAGATGGGACTGAATTGGCGTAGAGCCGTAGAGGGGTCTCAATAATTTTTGGAACAGTAAGTACGATGTACATGAGTTTAACATTTAATGTAAATGAAGAGAGTACATGTGCTCCTGTTCTTTCTTTTGTGTACATACCACCAAACATCCTCATTTCCAGCATTTAGTCTTTTGATTGATAGCTCAGAAATTTCACGTTATCATCTTCCATCTGGTATCACATGATTTGAGTTGAGTGTTTGTCACCAAATCTAGCGTGCAAAGATTTGACTTGTAACTTGTAAGCCACAACTATGGGCTTATCAGGATAAAATTCGATATTTTGGTACTAGATTGGCCAAATCTTGCGAAGATAAGTATGTAAACTTGTATAAGCTTTGACTATCTACATTCTCACTAACTTTGTCATACCACATGTATTGTAACAAATACAAATCACCATGGGGGATCTGTGTATAAGAAAGGGTGTGGATGTGATAATGTCTTTTAGCAAAGAGTATATGTTTGTTTAAAACACAATACATAAGTAGCAACACATCCAAATGTTTACCATTTCGAGAAAACTACTAAAACTTATACCTTATAGAGCTCATACCATTTATTAACTTAGTCGCTTGTTAAATGCATTACGAAACCCCTACCAATAAGATTAACTAAGTTGCACAAACCGACCTTCATCTTGAGAAGATCTTGATCCTAACTAAAAACATGTTGATATAACTAATGATAATACAAACTTGTAATCTTGGCTATTTGCCTCATACCATGAACAAGTCTCTTAGGAGTATTATTGTAACGACAACACTGATATACTTTTTATAGCAAAATCAACACCGATTATATAACAACGGTTACATCCTAAGTTCCAAACTCGGTTTTAGTTAATCACAAATTTATTAGATTTTCTTCGAATCTTAATAACATAGACAACTAAAACAAACGACGAAAAGAAACCGTGTGCAAAGTAGCTACCGCTAAAGTATTTTTGCACTTTTAATATCATGGTTCAAATCTCGTTAAGTTGAACATCTTAAAATAATCAGAGAAAAGTCTGCAAATAACAACCCAATGTCACGAGCCAAATTCTGAAGGGTCGGGTTCTGCTTGGAAGGCGTACATGAATGCGAGGGTTGCTAGTTTATTCCTGTTGGTCTGATTAGAGTACCCCAACGGTAAGGGTGTAGTGCGTGCCACGAGTAGATGACTCGATATGGCATTACACTAGTCGGGAGTTGGGGCCGCTCTCCTGATGAGTCCAAGGCAGGACGAAACCAGTGAACCTCTATTATACGCGGGATGGATGACTGGTCCTTATCGGTGTAAGGACGCCACGCGGGGTCGAAACGATGACCCCATGACAAGTGGTATCAGATCCAAGTCGGATCGAGGCGGGCCGAAGCAGAATCGTTCAAGTTGTTCTCCTAAAAAGTTCTTAAAAGTGTTGGCTGCGCAAAGGTGGTGGGAGTGATCTTCTAGGATGTTGAAAAGTCAATATGATGTTGTGTGGAGTTCACAATATCGCATTCGATGGAAGCCAGAGAGAGTAATGGACTAATCCAAATGGTGGATGACAGTCGCTGCACGCTGGATCTTAAGTCGCCAGAAAGAGTAATAGACTAATCCAAGATAGAGTGTAGTCGCTGCACGCTGAGACCCAAAGAGCTGAAAGTCGAATGTCCCTTTAAGCCGTGAAGCCGGAGTAAAGACAAATCATTTGAAGGATGTCGTTCGTCGGTGCGAATGACCATGCACGAGGTCGTGCATGAAATGGTGGTAGGAGAATGTCACAAGCCAAATTCTGAAGGGTCGGGTTCTGCTTGGAAGGCGTACATGAATGCGAGGGTTGCTGGTTTATTCCTGTTGGTCTTGTTGGAGTACCCCAACGGTAAGGGTGTAGTACGTGCCACAAGTAGAGGACTCGATATGGCATTACACTGGTCGGGAGTTGGGGTCGATCCCCTGATGAGTCCAAGACAGGACAAAACCAGTGAACCTCTATTATACGCTGGATGGATGGCTGGTCCTTATCGGTGTAAGGACGCCACGCGGGGTCGAAACGATGACCCCGTGACACCGAACACCACGAAGCCACATACACGAAGAGAAAAAAAAGAAAATTCCTGTAATGGCCTACCGTACATGCCACTTGGCGTGTTTTGGTCAAAAGTGATATCAATTCCGCTCTACTGCTTTACCGCTCTACCCCCTTAGATGGTTGACACGTGTCCACTTAAATGTACTTTTTGTTGGCCCACAAATCAGTTGGCTGGCCCACCACTTAAAGTAAAATTACCCGAACACCCTTAAGTACTATTTTATTTGTTTGTCCACGTCGGATGCTTTACTGCTCTACCGGCGTCTGCTCTACCACTTTGGGCAGTGTGCCAAATTAAAATTTTTTCCTAAAAGATTGCATCGTAATTCGTGCTAGAAGTTTTACCAAAACACATAGTTAATTTTTTTTTCTCTCTCTTCAAACACACACTCAATCACACATAGTATCACTATTCCGATTAAAATCACTATTACGATCAAAAACAATTATTTCAGGCGCTGACCATATCTTTGTAGATCGTATATACTATCATTTCAATCGTTCTTATGGCTGAAAGACAATATGTAAGTTTTTATCACTGAAATACAATTGTTCCAAATCTTCGTAGTTTTATCGTAATTCTTGCTAATATTTTGACCAAAACACATAGTTAACACTTTTTTCTCTCTCTTCAAACACACACTCAATCACACATAGTTTAATTCATCGATCAAAATCACTATTCTGATCAAATTCAGGTGCCTACCATATCAATCGTTATCATAGCTGAAAGACTATATGTAAGTTTTTATCGCTTAATTTAAATTCTTGAAAATCATTGTAGATAAACTATTCCCCTAATTTTGCCATGTCATTTGATCCCTAATTTTTCGTCCTTTTAAAGGATTTGATCCCCAATTGTTTGTATTTCTAATTATTTATGAGATTTATAAACTGATCCCTAATTGTTGACAGTTTCTTTTAAATTATTTTTTTAGGTTTATGATGCTAAGGTTAGTATTAGATCAAAGTTACACATTCTACAAACCATTCGATCGAAGTTGAGTTGGAAGGGAGCTCGTCTTGATATTTTTACCCGGATTGTTTTTGGACCATGGTTAAACATACAATCTACACTACATGATAATCATTTGCTGAATTTTTTACTTCAACACCAAAGGCTAATTCCTAATCCATCTCCCAACCAGCCTTTCATTTTTGATATTGATGGTCGTACCTTAGAATATGGAAGGGAGGATTTCTGTTTGATTACTGGTTTTTGGTTTGGCAAAGTGAATTTAGACCCTAAAGAGAAAGATCATTCTAAATTCCGTAAGCGTGTTTTCCCAAAGATTGGTAACTTAAAGGGTGAACATCTCTTAGCGCTTGTTAATAAAGATGTGAAGTTTAATAATTTTGATGATGAGGATGTTGTACGTGTTTATTTGCTGCTTGCATTAGATTTTGTTTTTATAGGTCAGGAGCTTAGACATGTAATTATAAACCCCATTGTAAATTTAGTAGATGATTTTTATAAATGGGATGCATTTCCATGGGGAGAATATATGTGGTCATTCTTTCATAAGAGGCATTATAACGTTGTGGCAGATCGTAGGAAATACCATTTGGAAAAGTTGGCAAGCAATCCAAAATACGAGGCCAACTATATGTTGTATGGTTTTGTTTTTCCATTCAAGGTTAGTTTCTTTCATATTCATGTTTATTCATTATGTTTTTCCATTGAACTTTGTTTTTTTAGTAGTGTATAAGTTGTTGACTTATTTGTTTTATTTACGATATAAAACATCATGTAAGGTGATAGATCGTATTAGTATACCAGTACTGCACGTTATATCAGAATCTATTCTGTTCATTACAATCATCATTTTATTTAGTTTAATAAATGTTATCTGATATGTATGCTATAAGAGATATGGGCTTTGGAGACTTTCTCTAATTCAATTCATTGGTGGCGTAAAGATGAGAATGTGATCCCCCGTGGTGTTGCATGGAGTAATGGGTTAAAGTTTGAAAAATTAAGTTATGACAGATTATTTTATTCGAAAAATTCAACTTTTAACAAACTTACCCCTTCAGCTATTGAGATGAATGAACTTTGGTGGAGATCTAGTTTAGATTTTTTTTAAAAGGGTCACCCCTTCTATTCCAATACTTAGATCAGCTACAAGGGATAGTAGTAATTCCAAGAGTGTTCATACCCGTGTTCGGACATAGGTACGTCATGAGGTACATGTTCGTACTGAGGTTTCTAGGGTTGTTGATAAAGAAGAGGTACATGTTCGAGCTGTTGATAAAGAAGATGTGAGTACTCGAGATGTGGATGGAGAAGATATGCAAGAGAGAGCTGTACTTGCAAAAACTGTCAAAGCCCAAGAGCAGATGATCGTTGATCTGCAACGTCGTTTATTTTCACTTGAGGAAATTACCAAACAACTAAAGACTGGTCCATCTGATGGTCCATCTGATGTTGATCATCTTGATAAGGTTACGTCTTTTGCATAACATCTTACCTTGTTATAATATTCGAACAAATATCCTTATTTTTTCAGTCCAACAATCGATCCGAGAATGTTAATGTTGGTGGTCTTGACCACCAGTCCATGGAAGGGGTCAGCCAGTGTATTAATGTTGATGAGCCTTATAAGGTTTGTGCTTTTCATTATTCAATGATAATTTCCTTAATTCTTATTGTATAACTGGGCCATCTCACCTTTAATTCTTATTTCAAGAACTGGATGTGGATCAACCTGATTTTCATAATTTTGTATGTAGGATGCTTGTGTCTCTGAATTGATGGATGTGGATCAACCTTATTTGGTGAATATGTCTTTCACATTTTCATGTTTCTCTAAGTATAAGTAAATCGTCACTTAACGTTAATCTTATCAGCATTTTCAGGTAAAGAATGTTTTAGATGATGTGCACATTGATAGTGTTGTGAAAGATGCTGACAAAAGTGACGTTAAAACTGTAGAGGTTCCTTTACCTCGTCAGAAATTTCCCAGTAAGGCTTGCCTATACCCTTATATGCAACCGCCGTCAACTGAAGTTAAATGTAGGAAAAAGGCGTCGTGAAATTAAGTTAAAAAGTGTTTCAAAAAGAGTGATCAAAACTGTTTTTGGTTCGGATGGAAATGAAATCCAACTGTTGTCGTGGAAAGAGGTATGTGTTTATAATATTATATAATCAAATCCATTTTTTTGACCCATACTTAGACAGGTTAGGATATGTGTTTTTTATAGTAATATTTATTGTTTCCATTTATTCAGGATCTTACTTGTTCCCCAACTGCACCAAAAAAACAGTGAGTGTGCCTGAAGGAGTTATGGCGCTATTTCGTGATAAAAATAGGATGAAAATGAGTTGGACTTTTCCATGGGTTGAAGACGGTCATGTTATTAGAATGGATTTCTGGGAGAAATTAGTCGGCAGGAGCCACACTAAAAGAGGTTGGCTATCTAGTAATGTAAGTATTTTTGAATAGTTTAAAATCAACTTATCAAAATTATAATCAGATTTATTGTATCTAACGTTTTCCATGTTTCTCTATTTTTTAATGACAACACCTCGATATTTGGATTGAATATTTATGGCAATTCAGGGACCCCAATGATGACTGGGCAATGGCAAGCACATATCTCAGTGATATGCTTCTCTGGTTTGAGTATTCTCTTTATTACGTTGATGGTGTCAAATATGGTGTCCCCTGGTTTGCAAATAATGTTGAAAAGGTTTGTATTTTTAACCTTTATTCTCTTAAATTGATATATGTAAGGATGTCATCATTCATTATGTTCAAATATATAGGTGTACTTTTCCATCAACGAAAAGGATTCTCACTGGGTACTTGGAGAGTTGCACATTATTTCTGGTTTTAACCATTTATGATAGTCTAGGGGGCCCTCTTGGTGGAAAAGAAACCCATCAATTTTGGCTTCAGTTGAGGGAAAAATTGCAGTTTCAGTTCCCATTTTATCTGGATAATGACGAGGTGTTTGACAAGAAGAACATTGATAAACTCAGTTATTCAATCAGTTTTCAATATGCGGATGGCGTCCCACTCCAAGGTGGTCTTTATGGTGATTGTGGCTTATAGGTTTGCATATTTTTATACAGGCTGTCACATAATCTTCCTTTGGAGGTTGATGATCCCATCAGTGTTGCTTTGGCATATCGTGAACGTATGATTTAATTTTACTGGAAATACAAAATGTTGACCTAATCAAGTTGATAGACATTATGTTTTGTTGACAGACATTCCTCAAGTTGAATATTTAGGACATGTATTTGTAATTATGTGTACCTAGTGACTAATGTATGGTTTGACTCTTATAGTTGTTAATGTATGGTTGGACTCTTTAGGACTTATATTTCTCATCTACCTGGTGACTAATGTATATCGTTAGGACTAATATATGGTTTTTCTAAGGTTAGGACTTGTATATGGGTTGTTGTGGTGATTTTTCTAAAGAAACATAATTCATTGGGTCATTGCTCACGTAAGTAATGTCTAATGTTCTTTGACTATTTTGCTTGTGCTGTTTTGGTGACATATCTAATTAAACATAATTCATTAGGTTTTTTTGGTTAAAATGGTGAATTATATTACTTCCAATAATCAGCATACATGAGTAAACTGAATTAGGTAACACTAGGCAGCCATTCAAACACCCTACCTATGTTCATTGCCATTCATTGGGTTGTTTTGGTGAGTTATCTAATTAAACATAATTCATTGGGTTGTTTTGGTGACTTATCTAATTAAACCTAATTCATTGGGTTGTTTTGGTCACTTATCTAATAAAACATACTTATTTTGTTTACTTAAAACATCAAAATTTAGATACTAATAAAGATCATGACTTGATTTCGATAATAAAGGTTACAAGAACCATAATTTACATGCTAAAGATCATCACTTGATCCCACACTAACATACTAAACATCATCACAGACTTCAACATACTAAAGATCATCACATCCAAGACATTAAACCCAAAAGCATAGAACAAATGGATAACATGACAAACCCTAATTTATAACTAATTAAAACTCATTGTAAAGGTCACCACCGTCTAACCCCAAACCCAAAAGCATGTTAATGCCCACCGTCTAACCCCAACCCACGACCCATCACTTGCGGTAGATTTTGACCTTTGCAATGTTAACATACTTTTCACGAGTATGTTTTTGGGTTTCCCTGATTAGGTTCATGATGTCTTTCAACTTATCGAGATCCTCATTGTCACACCCCGCCAAGGCGAAAACGCAAGGCGTAACGAGAATGGATATCATCACAACACAATGGTGTCTATATAGAGAACTACAATGCATAAAAGAAACCAAGGTATAGACACGAGGTGTCATGAAAATACCCAAACAAACATGAAAGATGATCGCTTTCAAATTAAGTATGAATATAAATAATAATATAATAAACACTACTACTTATATTAACCAAACCAAACCAATTCAAGTTTCTCTTGAAAAGGTTTAAAGAAAGAAAATTAATGAAATCCAGATGTAGTATATGATATTCCCGGGTCGTTTTCCCGACGAGGAATGCAAATTTGAAAGTCGAAAGACGGTTTGATAATTGATGTTTGAATGGAACAAAGATTTTGATTGGTTTTCTAAATCTACGGGAAAATTAATGCAATCTACACTAAAAACAATTAAGGCAACACAAATTTAAACTAAAAAACCACCAAAGGGAATCTAATAAACGTGACTAAAACTCTAATATATTCAAATTAAATTCCTAAAATGATCTTTTTTACTTTTATAAGTTCCTTATTGACTAAAATATAGAAAAAATCAAAGAAAAAATCTAAACAAGAGCATTTTAAGTTACGAACGAAGAAAACGAGAACGAGAATTTCAAATTCCCGTTCCTTTAAAAAAAATGAAATTCTAAAATTTTAACCCTACGAATGCACATCTAATTTTCCTAAGTCCTAAATGATAAAATAAAATTTTCTAAAAAAGAATTATATTTTTTTGACTTTTTTATAATTTTTTATGAATTAAAAACGAATTTAATCTAACTTAAATATTAAAAATACTAAACGAATTATAAAAAATCTGAAAAAATTACAAAAAGTAGTTTAAACAGTGATGGATCTAAGAAAAATAAAATGGGTAACACATCTTATCAAAATAAGCTGTTAAAAAGGCTTAACAAGCTTATAAGCTAAATGGGGGGTAAAAACGTTGTTAAAAAGAATAATTGTATGCAAACCAACGAAAAGACCCAGGGCAGAGTGGTTTTTTATTACTTTGTCTTTTTCGGTGCGTGTAAAAACGTTTGGTGAGTGGGGTTGAGGTCTCGGGTTCGAGCCCTGCTCACTTGGGACTTCCCTTACTCCCAAATGTTTTTATTTGCCATTTTTTACAACTTTTTAGTTAAGCTAAAAATAAGCAACTTTTGTAAAGACACTATTTTTGAAAACAAAACAATATGAAATAAATAATAAAGATCAAAGTGACAGAATGCTTAAATAATGAGAAAATAAACTGAGTTGGCGTTTTTCTAAATAAATAAGCTAAGGAATAGCAATTGGTTATGACTGCTTATAAACCTAGATCTAATAAAGCAATGTGGAGCAAAAATAAGGCTAAATAAGACTAATAATGACAGAATATCCATTGATGGCTTTTAGACTAACTTTTAAACTAAGAATGCAAATAAGCTCAAATAAGCTTACCCTAGTAAAAATAAGCTAAAACTAACCTAATAAGCAGATATAAACCTAAATTAAGCAAATGCAATAAGCTGAGAAGCTCAAATAAGCAATTAAGCTTTTGGCCAAAGACTGTTAGCCAAACAGTCAAGAGGACACTTTTCTAGCTTATTTTTAAGCTAGTTAACGGATCCTTATGGCTTAAAGGCTTATATGTCCTTAAAGCTTGACATATATGCTACTTAAATCAACAATCAGAAAGGAGTTTGAAACACATATAAGCCAAGAAATTTGCTTATGAAAAAGCTGGTTCACTCACATACACACCAACTTATTTTTTTTTAATCTTTACAAAACCCTACTTTTGAGCTTAAAAATAAGCAATCAAACAGAACCTTATGAACTTAAGACTATGAAACAGATTAAACTTAGACTTCAAAGAGCTTATAACAGGAATCAAATACCATTTTGAAATTCAGAATAAGCCACAGTAAGCAAATGAAAAAGCAATTTATCAAATTTTCAACACTTAGTCAAATTTGACAGATTAGGCAAAAACCAAAAACAACAAATGCAGGTCCAATAAGACTTTGTTTCTAAGTTGTTTTAACACTCCAATAAACACAAAAACAGCACAAATACTCAACAAGCTAAGATCAAATCATTTGCACTGATTTATACACCAAGATTCTCACAGATTCAAATAACCACTTATATAAGCTAAGATTTTGAGATTTAACACTTAACAACTTCTAACTACTGGATTTTATGATGAATTTAAGTTAAACTAAAATGACCCAAATGTCAAAACAAAATTTTGACCCATTTTGACCATTGAAAACAGTTAAACCAAACACCCCTTTAAAACTTTCAAATCCATTTTCAAAGTGATTTAAGCCACAAATTGCAAATACCAGATGTTTAAATAGTTAAAAAGTCAATATTAAGCAAATTTCAACAACCAATAAGCACTCAAATAAGCTGGAACAGGTTATGCTATTCTTTAAGCTAAAATGACAGATTTAAGGAAAAACTTGCACAAATAACCTCTAAACTACAACCTAAGTAAAATAAGCATTAAACATCATAAACAAGCATAGATAAGCAGATATAAGCAGAAATAAGCATAGCTGCAGTAAAATGGCAAGAAAATGGAAAAAATGGGAACTTACAAAGCCCTTTGCTCTAAACAAGGGCAAATAAGCTTATAA
The DNA here is from genome assembly GCA_026074375.1 of Tanacetum coccineum. NCBI lineage: Eukaryota > Viridiplantae > Streptophyta > Magnoliopsida > Asterales > Asteraceae > Tanacetum > Tanacetum coccineum. Next base: position 35,995 of record BQNB010037729.1, on the reverse strand, counting down.
ATAAGCTGATCTACAAGCTCTAGCTTGTCAAAGACCTGCTAGTCTAATGCCAATAAGCCCTTCCCTTTTTTGAATTATTTCCAAATTGATTTTTGAGTGAATTTTGGGAACTAGTTCTTATACAACACAAAATAAAAAGTTTTACATTGCTTAAGTGGATAAAGATTATAAGGAGTATAAAAAATGAGAGCTTTTATAGTAGCTTTAGACACATAATAAAACTTTAAAACTTGAAAACAGATTCTAAAAACAAACTTTCAAAATATCATTAACTTATAAAACATTACAAGGTATAAGGAAGTACAAAATAACGCTAGTTAAACTACAATAAGCTGAAGTAAACTAGCGTTGCTCAAGCTTACAAGAGAGTTCATATTTATATAAAAGTATGAAGGTTCTAGGTCTTTCCACTTATGCTTCTGCCGTGAGTGCTTCATGTGGTGTGCTTGTTATTGTGAGGTGAATCAGAAGTCATCTCATCCCTTGATTTAGGCTTTGTCCCAAGTTCTTTGATCCAAGCCTTATTTCTGGTCCCATGTTCGATTGCCCAATAAGGTTTAGAGGATTTACAACATGGCATTGAGCCATGTGAAGTGGGGTAGAGGAGGATGGTGATGGTTTTGTCGTGGGGTGCAGGGGTTTAGGGGAGAAGACACAAGAATGGCAAAAAGGGCAGGAAAGAGGGTTGTTCTGCTTGTATATCTGTTTTGGTAAAAACAGGGGTGAAGGTTTGAAGTTTTGATAGCTTTGGCCCCTTATCTTGTATAGTTGTATTACACGGCTAGTCCTTGTGGTGATATAAAGTTAAGGGAGTTGGCAATTTTAGCCCTTGAGTTTATACGGTGTGTTTGCACCCACAGTCCCTAAAGGACTAATGGTGTTACAAACTCAATATTGGTAGTGTAGGGCTGTTAAGTGTTAATGGTTTAAGGGTTTGGGCTTAGGATTGGGCCGTGTAATATAGAAAGGGATTTTGGGCTTATTTGGTCTTCAAAACATATGTAAGCTTCATATAAATGCTTAATGGGCTGCCCCGACCCATTAGATGGGTACGGGTGGGCCTATTAAGTATTTCTTCAGTTTCGGCTTCGGCTTTGACTTTTGATTTTGTCAGGGTTGACTTTGGTTGACTTTTTGACTTTGACTTTTTCTTCACGCTCTTTCTGTTGTCGTGCTCGGTTTTGTCGTTTTAGCTTTGTTTTTGTCCTTTTCTTAGATATTCGTTACCTGCACAATATAAGTGAAAACATACAAATACAATGTATTTTTGGTACGTTTTTGGTCATTTAAGTCCGTTTTAATGATCAAAGGTATGTGTAATTAAACACATACCAAAATCCCCCATACTATGATATTGCCGTGTCCTCACGCAATGCTATAAGTAAACACTTAAGAAAATAAAGAATCTCAATTCCCCTTGATTAATTACCTCGAAAAGTAGCTAAGTGTTCATCAAAGAGAATTAAAGAATCAATGGTTTTGAAAAGCCCCGTTTTGACCATTTTTAAATATTTACACTTACTACCACTAATATTTTTGTATTTTTCCTTTTTTCTCCTTTTTTGTATTTTTCTTTTTAAGCAACTAACTAACATGTTTGACTTTTGTTATTTTCATAATTTTTAGGGATCATAGAACAAGACGCATTTCAATCCTAAAATGCCCCAAAAAGGACAAATTCAGCGTTCTTGACTTTTCACTTATCCCAAACCAAGCTTAAAACAAAATCACTGTTAAATATAAGTTAAGATGCTAACACTACTCATATTTGTAACTTGTGAACTTTTCACTCCCGACAATTATTATATCTTAGGTTAATGTGCTTATTTCGAATTTCAACCATAGATCAACGTTTTGCAAAATTTCTATGCATTACGTTCCACCAAAAAAGTAATGAGTTTGAAGGTGAGATCATATCATGTAGCGACTTTCGTCTCGGCACATCCCAACCTTGCGGCTAAGTGACCAGGGTTTTGACACCCCACAGAGACTAGTATCGGGACTCACGGACCTTCGGTTTCAACACCCTTGGATTTCCCGTATATACATAAAATTACAACTTAAAATGTAATAGTCTTAGTTCAAAAGCATATTTAAATTTAAGAAAAAGGTAATTTTACCTATATTTATTAATTCACGTTTACTACACTTAATATAATTACACGTCTATTAAACTAATGAAATCCTCGACCTTTTAGAATGCTGTAACATCGGTAGTGAGCCGGCAAGATGCAACAAACTTTTATCGGGCTCAGTTTATTATTCTCACTATGGGCCTTTTTAAGAAGGCTGGAACATCGGTTAGGAGCCGGCAAGATACAGCAAACTTTTAACAGCCCACAGTTTATATTTATTACTCATTTTTTCCATTTTTTTTTACTTTATATTACCAAGATATAGAGAAAATTTCTTTTTAGAAAATGTAAGTACAAATTTGAACTAAAATTATTGATATCATCCATACTTTAAAAATTGTTGATTTAAGTTTAATTTTCAAAAACAGCACGTATTATTAGTCCGGTTAGGAGCTTATGGGAGAAAAAGCCACAAATTACACACATGAGCATGTAAGATTTCCAAATAATCCTTGTTTAGCATCCAACTCATAATTAACTCTCTCATTTTTTGTTCTTCGCAAAGATCTGCGAATGCTTAGTCTAATAGTTAAGGAACAAGCTAGAGCTCAACACCCTCGATCGAGTCAAAATTTATTCTTATTCTACCCAACAGGAAAGTCAAAATTATGACAAAACACTTATTTTGTTTTTGAAAATTTTTAATTTTTTTAATTTTTTTGGTATTTTGGTGGTAAAACGGGATTACATGAAAACAACGACTGCAAGCACAATCAAATTGATAGATCCCCCCATACTAGAATTGAACATTGTCTTCAATGTTTTAAGAAGGGTCTCTACGTAAATCTAAGGCCGTTTATTAAGTATGCCAAAAGATAAACGTTAGTGGATTAGATTTGGATATTGGATTCCCAAAATGAGGCTGAGGATATGAAGTTCAAGTTATCAAAGGACAAAAACCGCGAGCACGAGAGGCTTCAAACATCCAGGATAATCCTAGACAATCATCACAAAAACACAAGCACACGAGAATGGAAGAGGCGAGCCTCCTCACATCATAAAACAATTATTCATTACTACTACTAATATTAGGATAAGCATGGGTTACCACCCACGAAGCGCTTGTTTAAGGTGACTTAGCTTGACCCGTCCCCGAATTCATTGGTCCTTGGGGAAAGTTTGGAGATCTGGGACAACCATATGTGGTATGTCCCATCCAAAGTAATGCTTAAGTCTATGACCGTTCACCTTGAAGTTTGGCCCGTTGGTTTGAGATAACTCGACGGTGCCATAAGGAAAAACTTGGGCAACGGTGAACAGTCTGGTCCAACGGGTTTTAAGTTTACCCGAGAAAATCTTCAATCGAGAATTAAAAAGAAGGACTCGGTCACCAACGTTGAAAACGCAGTTCTTGATTTTGGAGTCGTCGATCTTCTTTGTCTTCTCTTTGTAGATCAAAGAGTTCTCATAGGCTTGATCACGAAGTTCATTTAATTCATTGAGTTGAACTTTCCGGTGATCACCCGCGGACTTAAGGTTAAAGTTTGCATGCTTCAAGGCCCAATAGGCTTTGTGCTCGCGCTCGATCGGTAGATGACATGCCTTTTCGTACACGAGCTTGTAAGGAGTACACCCGATGGGTGTTTTGAATATGGTACGAAAGGCCTAAAGTGCGTTATCTAATTTATCTGACCAAGAGGCACAGTTCTCGCCTACGGTCCTTTCCAAGATTCTTTTCGATCCACGGTTAGAGACTTCTACTTGCCCACTAGTTTGTGGGTGATACGCGGTAGCAAGGCGGGGAGTGACACCGTACTTAAGCATGACTTTTGCTAATTGGTCATTGCAAAAGTGCGTACCGCGATCACTAATGATAGCGCGGGGAGTTCTAAATCGAGCAAAGAGAGATTTTAAAAATTTAACAACAACTTGAGCGTCGTTAGTGGGGAGCGCTTTCTCTTCAACCCATTTTGAAAAGTAATCGACGGCCACAAGTATGTACTTGTTCCCTTGTGAAGACGAGAACACTCCCATAAAATCGATGCCCCATACGTTAAAAATCTCGCAAACTTGAATTGCATTTTGTGGCATTTCATCACGTTGCAAAATTTTGCCTTGACGTTGACAAGCGTCACATCGGGTGACCAAGTCATAGGCATCACGATAGATTGTGGGCCAATAAAAACTGGAGTCAAACACCTTTTTTGGCGGTGTAGTTCGGGCCATGATGTCCCCTGGTGGGTCCATTGTGGCAAGCCTTAAGAATATCAATGGCTTCTTGGCCGTGAACACACCGCCGGATGACTTGATCCGCACAGATTTTGAACAAATAGGGGTCATCCCAAAAGTAATGCTTCACGTCTTTGAAGAATTTGTTCTTTTGTTAGGACGATTTCCATTTCACAACAAAGTTCCCCGCATGGTAATTAGCAAAATCAGAAAACCATGAGATACTAGAATCACCACGAAAAGATACCATACTAAGTGTTTCGAGAGGAAATGTTTCATTTATTTCCTTTTTATCGAGCACACTTTGGTGAGGATTCTCTTATCAGGACAAATGGTCGGCGGCGAGGTTCTCGGCTCCTTTTTTTTTATCACGGATGATGATATCAAATTCTTGAAGGAGGAGAACCCACTGGAGCAATCTCGGCTTTGCATCTTGTTTTGCAATAAGATATTTTAGAGCCGAATGATCCGTATACACTATGCTTTTTGACAAGACTAAATAAGACCGGAATTTCTCAAAAGCATACACCACGGCAAGTAATTCTTTCTCCGTCGTGGTGTAATGAGCTTGAGCATCGGTCATATTTTTGCTTGCATAGTGTATAGGCTGAAAATATTTTGTTTTTCATTGCCCCAAGACTGCACCTATTGCAAAATCACTCGCGTCACACATGAGCTCAAAAGGTAGGTCCCAATCAGGGGCAACTAATATTGGTGCCTCGGTTAATTTTTTCTTAAGTGTTTGAAAAGCTTCAATACATTCTTTGGAGAAGAAGAATGGAGTATCTTTTTCAAGAAGACGGGTCATCGACCAGGCTATTTTCGAGAAATCTTGAATAAATCTACGATAAAACCCGGCGTGACCAAGAAAATTTCGAATTCCTTTGACGGTGGTGGGATGAGGTAGCTTAGTAATAACATCAACTTTAGCCTTATCAACCTCAATCCCGTTCTTGGAAATCTTATGGCCAAGGACAATTCCTTCCTTGACCACAAAGTGACTCTTTTCCCAATTTAGACAAAGATTGGTGTCTTCACATCGTTTAAGCATCTTGTCCAAATGGGAGAGGCAAGTTCCGAATGAATTCCCAAAGACCGAGAAGTCATCCATAAAGACTTCCATCGTTTTTTCAATCATATCGTGAAAGATAGCCATCATACACCTTTAGAACGTGCCCGGTGCATTGCATAAGCCGAAAGGCATGCGATGATTGGCGAACGTTCCATAAGGACACGTGAATGTGGTTTTTTCTTGATCTTGAGGGTCGATGGGAATTTGAAAATAACCCGAGAAACCATCGAGAAAACAATAGTATTCGTTTCCCGCTAGTCTCTCAAGCATTTGGTCCATAAATGGTAATGGAAAGTGGTCTTTACGGGTGGCATCATTTAACTTTCAGTAGTCAATGCATACATGCCATCCCATAACCAATCGAGTAGGAATTAACTCGTTTTCATCATTTTCAACAACAGTAAAGCCACCCTTTTTCTGTACACAATGCACGGGGCTTACCCAAGGATTATCTGAGATAGGGTAAATCAACCCGGCATCAAGGAGTTTAAGAACCTCCTTTTTGATCACCTCATGGAATTTTAGATTAACCCTTCTTTGGTGTTGGACCGCCGGTTTGAAGTCATCCTCCATTAGAATCTTGTGTGTACAAAATTCTGGGTTAATACCCTTAATGTCAAAAAGTTGCCAAGCGAAAGCTCGCTTGTGTGACTTCAAAACCTTTATGAGAGTGGCTTTCTCTTCATCTTTCAAGTCTTTAGCAATTATGACGGGTAATTTGTCGGTACCCTCCAAAAATGCATATTCAAGATAAGGTGGTAAGTCCTTAAGTTCAACCTCGGGTGGTTCATCAATAGAAGATTTTTCATTTTTAGGTTCAATAACTTTAAGTTCTTATGAAGGGAGAGGTGGTGATGATGGATCATCATTAAGAAATTCTTCAAGAAGAAGAATGTCTCCCTCCGAATCATAGTAAGAGTCATCAATTTCTGATGAAATTGGCTCATCTTCAATAGCTAGGAAAGCATCAGTTTCTTCAAGAAGAAAATCACTATCCCCAAAGGGAATAAGAGTAGAAGAAGAGGTAGAAACAATTGGTTCCATAGATGGAGTAGGATTGCCACTCACGGAAAATCCAAGAACTTCTTGAGAATACTCCTTACAAGCAACGTCAATGGTGTCGATTCGGTTAACCAAATTATCATAATTAGAGGAGTATCTTGAAGTTTGATCAAGATTGAATGTTACGACATTATTGCCAACACGAAGAGTTAATTCTCTCGTGTAAACATCAATCAAAGCACGTCCGGTTTTTAAAAAGGATCTCCCAAGAATTAGAGGAACTCAGGGATTGGCATCAAAGTCAACGACTACAAAGTCAGCGGGAAAATGGAACTTTCCCACTTTTATGAAGACATCTTCGGCGACACCGATCGGTCGAGAAATTGACCGGTCCGCAAGTTCGAGAGTCATATAAGTAGGAGTAAGTTCGGGAAGGGAAAGCTTTTTCTACACGGAAAGTGGCATGAGGTTAATGCTAGCGCCAAGATCGGCCAAGGCTAAGCATACATCCATTCCGGGAAAATCGCACGGGATGAGAAACTTTCCGGGGTCTCCAAGTTTTTCGGGTAACTTTTTAAGGAAAACCGCCAAACAATGGTCATTCAACGGAGTTCTTGCCAATTCAAACAATTTTTCTTTGTTGCTTAACAAACTCTTAATTATCGAGGCAAACTTAGGTATGAGAATGAGAGCATCCGCGAAGCTAATGACAAAATGCAAATCTTGGAAGATTTGGAAGAATTTCTCCATTTAGTTATTAGCCTTTTCGCGAAGCTTTTGATCATTAATTCTAGACGGATATGGAAGTGACGGTTTTGGGTTAGGCTTCAGAGCACTAACGGGAGCTTCAACTGGCTCAACAACGGGAGCAACAATGGGCTCAGAATTTGGTACTTGAGTTTCAACTTGGACAACCGGAGGTTGGACGTCTTTGGTACTTCCGTTATTAGTAGGAGGCACTGTGTCCTTTGTCACCTCGGTTTCACGTTCCACTTCTTTAGGAGAAGAAAAAGTAGTAGGAATCATGGGTCCCTTATAAGCAACACCACTTTGGGTGGTGATACCTTTCAAATCTTCCCTCAGGTTATTAATGGTATTACTAGGGAGTGTTCCCGATCCTAAGGTAGAAGCGGTATTCATTTTCATGAATTGACCCAACATATTCATAAGATCATTAGTAGAACTAGACAATGTAGTCATGTTGGTTTGCATGTTTTTCAAAATGGCATCATTTGCCTTCATGTAGTTCGAGAATTTGGCATTCGTTACAACTTGCGGTTGAGGAATCGGGGCTTGATGAACCGGAGCTTGGTAACCCGAGGCTTGATGAGCCGGTGCTTGATAAGCCAGATGCGGGTTTTAAACAAGACTAGCTCCTTGGAAGAATTGGTTTCTTCCTTGGTTATTCCCCTGATTATGATTGTTTCCTTGATTCCTATTTTGGTAGTTTTGATTTTGATTGCTTCAGTTTTGATTATGATTAAACCCTGGTGGTCCGAGATAATTGTCCGAATGATAGCTAAGAAGATTACGGTTACCTTGAGGTTGGTAAGAATTACCACCTTGATTATAGGCTCCCGCAGCGTATACGTTTTGAGTTTGGCCAACGGTGGCTGGACAATCATTATAAGCATATGGACCACCAGAAGTTTCACAGCTAGGAGTAACTACTTTTACTTGTTGGTTTATTTGAAGAACTTTCATTAATTTTTTGTTAATTTATGTCATTTCAGCCTTAAGTGCTACAATTTCTGGATCGGAAGAAGAAGTGATAGAACTAGACGACTCACTCCATTGAGCGGAAGTATCCCAATCATTGTGGTGAGCGGTCATATTTTCGATTAGATCATAACACTCTTTGGGTCGCCTTTTCATAAAGGTCCCACCGGCAGCAGCATTGATGGTATCACGATGTCTTAAAGTTAACTTGTTATAGAAAGTATCTGTTTGAGTGACGAGTAACATGTTGTGATTAGGACAATGATCAATCGAAAGCTTATAACGTTCCCATGCTTCGAATAACGACTCATCGGGACGTTGACGGAAATTGGTTATTTCGTTTCTTAACTTCGTCACCATAGAGGGTGGAAAGTATTTTCCGAGAAACATTTTAGCCATTTTCTCAAATGTGGTGATAGAATTACTTGGCAAACGATCAAACCAAGCGGTGGCATGATGTGTCAAGGAGTGAGGAAAGAGATATAGACGAAGGGCGTCATCGGTGACCCCATTCACTTTAATACTTTGGGTGACATGTAAAAATTTGTCAAGATGCTTGTTCGCATCGTCACCCAAAAGTCCATGGAATTGGCAAGAATTTTAAACTTGTTGGATCATATCGTTCTTAAGTCTAAAATTCGTTGCTTGAATTGCAATCGGGGCAATTGGTCCACCTCGACCATCCAAAGTCGGTTGGTACAACTCCTCCATTGTTCGGAGGTAGGGAACTGGTAAACCGGCTCCCGCGAGAGGTAGTTCATCACCACCGTTTCCGTTAGCGGCCATGTTGATTTCTTTAAAATTGTTCAAAAGATTAGGATCAACGGGAGTTCTTCTTTGAATGGTACGTTCGAGATCTTCGAGAGGTGGAAAAAGATTCCTTGTCGAAGATCGAGTGCTCATTGGTATGTGTTTAATTACACATACCTTTGACCACTAAAACCGGACTTAAATGACTAAAAACATACCAAAAATACATTGTATTTGTATGTTTTGCATTTGTATATGCAGGTAACGGATATCCAAGAAAAGGACAAAAATCGAAGCCAAAACGACAAAACCAAGCACGAGAACGGAAAGACCGTGAGAAGTCAAAAAGACAAAAGTCAAAGTCAACAAAAAGTCAAAGTCAAAGTCACCTCGGGATGAGGCATTGGAAAGAGCATCAAAAACCAAACCCGAAAACCTAAATTGCCAAAAGTGGGCCCACCCGTACCCACCTAGTGGGCCCGGGTCAGCCCACTTATACACTTATACCTTATACACCCTAAACCTTATAAAAGGCCCAACACCTTTTATATTCATCGGCCCAACAAACTAGCCTATCACCACCTTTATAACACCCCTGTTAACAATCCTGTTATCCATTACCCTTTTAAACTTAACCTTGTTAGTCCTTAAAAGGACTAACGGTGTAAACCCAACCCAAACTTCAAGGACCAAAGATGCACCAAATAAGGACAATAGATGCCATGCTCTTATACACTTTCAGGGACCATTCTTGCCCATTTCCCAAACTTCAAATAAAGCAGGAACACTGTACATCTCTTTGGTTGCCGTGTCTCCACTACCTGCCAAATAACAGACCAACACTATTCCCCTTTCTTCTCCCCCTTGTCGACCAACCTTATCCCTCCCCTTATTGCCACCTTGGCAATCCTTTGCATCCTTATTCGTCATTAGAACAAGACAAAGATTTAAGGGCTATGTTCATTTGGCTTGGAGGACACTCAAATTGGATGGCTAGGATTGCTTTGTGACCTCTCTCACACAAGAAAAACAACTGATCACTCTCTCACAAAAGAAACACAGTGGGAAGACAACAAGAAGAACCAAGACCTAGAACCTTCCGAGTTTTATTATAAATAGAGGCATTTGTAAACCCTTAAGGGCAGTTAGTGAATGTTTTTTTTGCTTAAGTAGTGTAATTTATAATATTGTAACTTTTTATGAATTAATGAAAATTTAAGTTTTTAGCTTTAAAATCTGTTTTTAAGAATTCGTGTTCTTTAGTTATCAAAGATCTTTCATAAACCATCATAAGCTCTTATTTAAGCTTTTATACCATCTGTTTTTAATGAGTTTTAAAAATTATTAAGTATTAAGAAGAAAAACCAAAAAAATGACATTCTCAAATACCTCAGCTTCTTTGGATGATAAGCTAGCAAAGGAAGAGCTTATAGACCTCACTAGCTTGTCTTTTTGACAAGCTAGAGCTTGTAGATTATTTTTTATTCCCTGTTTTGAGCAAGGGTATTTGTAAGTTTTCATTTTAAGTTTTTAGCCTATTTACTATTCAACTGCTTATTCTTGCTTATTGTTTATTTTTATTTGCTTATTTATGCTTGCCTATGTCAGTTTTATGCTTATTGTCTTTGTTTAATGCTTATACGTCTTTTATTTAAGTCTTTGTTCAAATCTGTCAAGTATTGCCTTTGAATCTGCTTATTTAGTGCTTATCTTTGTATGCCTTTTGCTTATCTTTGCTTACTATTGCCTACTTTTCATTTGTTTTCACCAAACTTTGCTTAAAACCTTGGAATTCAAGCTAAAAATTGATATTAAAAGTTTAAAGGGGTGTTTGGGTTAGTAGGTTTTATGGGTGAAAATGGGTCAAAACCTGCTTTGTGCTTTTGAGTCAACTTTGATTAGATAATATTAGTTATAAAATTCAGTTTGTTTTAAATTTTAAAGTGTTAAATCTCTAAATCATAGGTTATATAAGTAGTTGTTTGAATCTGAGAACATATATCTTATTATATAAGCTTATTTGATTAGACCTATAACTCTTGTGTTTTTATGATGTTTTTAAGTTTGTTTGAGTATTAAAACAAAGTTCCTTAAGCCTGCATTGTTTGGTTTGGAAAAAGTTGTAAAAATGACCCTACGAAAATTTTTAAATTTTTCCTACAAACTATATGACAAAAGAAAATTTTCTAAAAAAGCAAAATATTTTTTTGATAATTTTTGTATTTTTTATGAATTAAATAAACTTTTAACTAAATTAAATTATAAAAAATATTAAACTATTTCGAAAAATTCTGAAAAATTTACCAAAAATACTTTACACTATGATTGATCTACGAAAAATAAGAAACACAAGATTTGCTTAAAAATAAGCCCGAAAATAAGCTGTTGCAGCTTATAGGCTTATAAAGCCAAAACATACATAAATACCAAGCCCCTTGAGTCTTTAACGAAAAAGACCCAAGGGCGCAGCGGTATAAGTGTGTGTAAAAAGGGGGTTTGTATCGAGAGGTCACGGGTTCGAGTCTTGCTCACCCGGACCTCTTGTCTTTCCCCCTTTTTTTTATTTTCGAAAACTCTAGGGTAGAAATTGTAAAAGGGGAAAGTAAAGGGTAGGCGGGCAAATTATGAAGAATTTACACTACAATGAAAACGATTAACCTTGAACTATGGAAAAAGTACAAAACAGACCCTACGCTTCTAGCTTATTTTTGGCTTATTGGAAAATGATTTTCAGCAAAAACTTAAAACATGAAAGTTAAAGAACAGCTTATTATTAACAACTTTAATGAAAGCACTTGCTACTTTTGACCACTAGATAAGCTACAAATTAAGCATCTTAGAACTGTTCACAGAAACAAGGGTTTAAGAGCTTTTTCACATTTTGGCTTATCCCAAGCTTATTACTACATGAAAATTAAAAACAAAAGAAGCCTAGTTGAGCTTAAGATGTGAACTAAAGATATCCAAAAAGAAATAAGCTGTGCTTATTTGTGATTTATAAAAAAGTGTTTTTGTAAAAAGTGCTTATTTTTTAGTCTTTTAAAAAGTTGTAAAAAAATGGTAAGTAAAAAACATTTGGGAATTAGGGGAAGCCAAGGGTGAGCAGGACTCGAACCCGAGACCTCTACCCTAATTCAACCAAACGTTTTATACACAACACACACTGCCACTCGCCCTGGGGTCTTTTTCGATTTTATCTTGCAACATTTATTATTTATATACGTTTTAGCATTTTTGGCTTATTAGCCGTTTTAGCTTTTTAACAGCTTATTTAGATAAGCTGTTTCACCCAGCTTATTTTTATTAGATTCTTCATTGTTCAAGCTACTTTTGCTAATTTTTTCAGATTTTTATTAAATAGTTTAGTATTTTTAAACATTTAATTTCATTAAAATCGTTTTTAATTCATAAAAAATTATAAAAAAGTCAAAAAAATATAATTCTTTTTTAGAAAATTTTCTTTTAACATTTAGGACTTAGGAAAATTAGATTTGCTTTCGTAGGGTTAAAATTGCAAAATTTTGATTTTTTAAAGAAAGGGATTGAATCCCGTTCACTTTTTAGTGTTTTTAAGCCCTAATCACCTTCGTTTTTGGTCTAGTTTTCTTAGTTCTTATCTTTTAGTTAATTAGGACTTATAAAAGCCAAAAAGATCACTTTAGGACTTAATTTTGATAATTTAGGGTTTTTAGGTCACGATTTAGGATTCCCGGTTTGCGTTTTTAGTTAAATTAGTTTTGCCTTAATTGTTTTTAAGTGTTTGCCTTAATTTTCCCGTAGTTTTAGATAACCAATCAAAATCTTTGTTCCATTCAAGCATCTATTATCAAAACGACTCTCGACTTTCAATTGCATACGACTTGGGAATCATACTTCTGGTTTACTACAATTGAGATTTTTTTGATTCTCATTATTATATATTTATATATATTTATATATAGTAAAGGGATTCAATCAACACCCACTCACAAGATCTACACTATCGAATTTACACAATATCCGAATCACACAACTACACAAGATAAATACAATAGATGTTTGGTACTTAGAAGAAAAGAGGAGAGATCACTAATTAACACTTCGCTTCTTGACGAATACGAGTGTTCTTCTCTTGCACTTGAATGAGAGGGAAGAGATGAGAAGAAGAGATTAGATCACTTGAAACAAGATCTAAGTATGTTAGTGATCAAGAGTTTTAGTGAGAGAAAGAAGGTTTAGAGAGAGAAAGAAAAGACTGAAAAATTTCGTGCAAAGAGGAATGATTTTTCTGCTGGGAATGGGCCAGTATTTATAGGCAGGGAAGGGGGTCGCCGCCTAGACTTCGCTCCCTTTTTTGTCTTTTTGTGGGGAAGGTTGTATCTGGTGTAGAAGCTTCCGTTTTGGGGGGAAAATTTGACTTTCAAATTTGAATTTCAAATTTTAAGTTTTTAATAAAACTTTTATTTTAATTAGAAAATATTTTGTAAATGTATTTTTGAGAAAATACTTTTGTAGAATTAAAAGTGAGGATTAAGAGAAAAATATTTTCTTGATCACTAATCATGCTTAATTATTTTGTTTGTCCATACCTTAAGTGATCACTAATCTTAGAAATGGAATTTTACATTTAATAATTTGTAAACGTTTATTTTATTTGAAAATTAATTGATAAAGTGATTGGTTAGATTTTGTTTTTTATACAAGAACGTTATTTACCATTTTGTTATTATCAAAAACGTGAGGAGGTAAAAATATAAATAACATTTTTAGACATTATTTGTATTAACAATCTCCCCCTTTTTGATGATGACAAAATATAAACTCATTTTAAATAAAATTAAAAGTGTCAAATTATTAAATGAGTTATGTTTCATTTCTCCCCCTTTTTGTCGAATTCAAAAAGAATGATCGTCGAGTTGTTGAAGGAAGAAAGAAATTGACGATATCAAGACTCCCCCTTGATGTATGCTCCCCCTTGTTCGGGGCACCAAGGGATCGATCTTACGAAAATTGTTTTGCTACAAAACAAAGTTAGAAGTACAAGTGCAAGACAAATATCTTTCAAGTTAACACATTGTATTTAAATTAACAAAATAAGAGTTTCATTCAACCAACAAGAAACTCATACAATAGCACATCCAACTAATACATTCATGCATAAAATTTAAAACTAGATCTTAATAAGAGCTAAGACAAATTCATTACAATAGAAAGTAGATAATCATAAAGACATAATAAGGCATAGATCTACACTAGTGGATTCTTGAAAGGTAGAACATGCCATAATCAAAAGATAGGTTGTTTATTATTAAGCTTTTGAGATTGTTTAATTATGGTGAGGAGGTTGTTATTGAGGATGGAATTATGGTGGAAGGACCAATGATGAGAGATTTGATACGGTTAAGGTCATCTTTCAATGTATCGAATAGATTTTGAGAATTCATACAACAATGACAAAATTTTGAATGAAAGTTTACTTGATCTAAAGAGGGTGGAGGGATGCATGGTGAGGTAGGAGGTGAAGGATTTATGGCATCAATAGCTTGTTGGAGATGAATCTTAAGAAGATTAGACAAGTGATTAAGTTCATGTGCTATTTGGTTTGGAGATGGGTTTTGTGGAGGCGAAAGGGATGGTGGAGAATTAGTTGTAATAGGAGACACAAGTGTATTCCTATTAGGTAGAGAAGATGGTGGTGATGATGGAAACTGTTAAACTTCTTAAATCTTAAAATGATCAACTATTAAAAGATTTAAAGAAATCTGAGTTAATGGTTTTAGGTTATAAGACAGGTTTAGAGTCTGTGGAAAAAAAACTTGAAGTTTATAAAGCAAATGAGTCTATTTATTTACAAGATATTAAGCGCTTAAAATTTGAAATTCATATAAGAGAAATAACTATTGGAGAGCTTAGGAAGAAGCTTGAATTAGTTCAAAAAGAAAAAGATGGCATTCAACTTAATGTAGATAAATTTGAGCATGCATCTAAAAGTTTAAACAAGCTCATAGAGTGTCAAATAGTTGACAATTGCAAGAAGGGTTTAGGGTATGAAAATTATAATGCAGTTCCACCTCCCTATACAGGAAATTTCATGCCTCCAATACTTGACTTGCCTTTTACTGGTTTAGATGAGTTTGTTAATGAAAAGACTGAAAACTTTTCGTGTAAAGAGGAAAATCATTTTTCTGTGGGAATCATGGCTTAGTATTTTATAGGCAGGGAATACCACGGTCTATATGGGGGTGTATGGCGGTACTTTATATATTAAGAGGGGCCGCGCCTAGACTTCTGCCTTCCCTTTTTTGTCTTTTTTGTGGGCAAGGTGTATTGGTGTAGAAGCTTCCGTTTTGGAGGAAAATTTAACTTTCAAATTTGAATTTCAAATTTTAAGTTTTTAATAAAACTTTTTATTTTAATTAGAAAAATATTTTGTTTATATATTCTAGAATATATTGTTGTAGAATTAAAAGTGAGGATTAAGAAGATAAAATACTTTCTTCTATCACCTAATCATGCTTAATTATTGTGTTTTTTCATTACCTTAAGTGAATCACTAATCTTAGAAATGAAATTTTTACATTTAATAATTTGTAAACTTATTGTATTTTTAGGGTAAACGTTTTTAATTTGTTATTATCATAACGTTAGAGAGGTCGAGAAAAATTTAAATAACATTTTTGAACATTATTTTGTATTAAAAATCTCTCCTTTTTTTTTTATGATGATGGACAAATTATAAACTCATTTTTAATAAAATTAAAGATGTCAAATTATTAAATGAGTTTATGTTCCATTTCTCCCTTTTGTTGTCGGAATTTCAAAAAGATTTTGATCGTCGAGTTTGTGGAAAGGAGAAAAGAATCGACGATACAAGACTCCTCCTTGATGGGTGCCTCCCCTTTGTTCGGGAGGCACCATGGGATCGATCTTACAAAAATTGTTTTGCTACAAAACAAAGTTAGAAGTACAAGTGCAAGACAAATATCTTTCAAGGTAACATATTGCATTTAAATTAACAAACCAAGAGTTTCATTCCACCAACAAGAAACTCATACACTCTCACATCCAAGTAATACATTCAACATAAAATTTTAAAACTAGATCCTAATAAGAGCTAAGACACATTCATACAACATTTGTATGAATTATTATAATAGTAAGCAGATAATCATAAAGACATAATAAGGCATATATCTACACTAGTTGGTTCTTGAAAGGTAGAAGATGCCGTAATCAAAAGATGAAAGAACGAATTATTTAGGAAGATTAATCATGTAGGAATGATTAATTAATAGGAGGGGAAAAAGAAGGAGTTGGTGAAGCATGAGTGGGAAGGATACGGGTTGGAGGGATGAGACATTTGAGAAGATAGTGAATGAAGTTGATTTCATTTCTCAAAGAGTGGAATTAGTGTCTAAAAAACTTGCAACAATGCAAAAACTTGAGTGAAATTCAACTTGAGCATGAGAAAAGGTGGATGAATTGTGGTGGTGGCGGGTGAAGTTGGGTTGCTGAATGTTGGCAATGGATCGGATTAGGTTATGTAATCAAGATTGGTATAAATGTTGTAGAGTTGGTTAATCGTTAGATCTCTTAAGGGATTATAGGATGGTGGTGAAGGAGATTGTTGTAACACCCCAATTTTGATAAATATAGCAGCGAAAGCTAATCTGGGGTATTACTTCATAGTACACCAATCATAATCATAAAAAACGACTTAAAAGAGACATTTTGGAAAAATTTAGTTATCATTCATTTATTCATCAGAGTTTTACAAAAGGAGGTCCCAAAATCTAGAAACATAAAGTTTGAATAATAACAATTTTATGCCATCTTCAAGTTCGAGACACTCCGTGCCATAGTTGCTCAATATCGAGATAAACATGCTAATATGTCAACACAAGAAGGTTGACGTGAAATTTATAGGTTTGTGTGAATAGTGTGAAAAAGTCATCATATAGTGGGGTACGTTGTTATACACATTATAGTAATAGTTACATTGAGACAATCATTTTATAGAAAACAGTAATAATTGTGTTCATTATGGTATCTTTAGCTCATGGCATACAAATTGACTTGTGTAATATATTATACCCAAATGCTGTGAAATATATTATATATATATATATATATATTAATATTTCTATATATTTTTATTATATCATATAATATATAGTATACATTTATATATATATAAAGATTTATAAAGTTATTGGCCCCCGGTGACATGTTATTGCCACTATTCCATTGAGATTCAAATATAGTGCGTTTGGTTACCTATCGGCTTACACAAACGGGATTGTCGAAGTCCGATAGATTATCCACATTATATGCGTTCACTCGAAAGTGGATTAATGGCCATGAACATGAGGGACTTTTTGATAAAAGGAACTTAAACTCTAGCAATAATTTATCAGGATAGCTTATATTTAGAAAACATTTGTATTCATATTTTGTAGCATGTATCCCCCTTACGGGTTTATGACATATTCAAAAGAGATTTAAAAGTGAGGCTATGAACTTACTAAGTTTTTGAAAAGTAATCAGATTGTTATAAAATAAACGAGTATGTAAAAGAGTTTTGTAACAAGCATGTATCTCCCACCACCAGAGTTTATAAACAATAAGTAGAAAAAGTGGGGCTATGAAAACCTTCACCTTAATAGTACAGTGAAATCTGATTGATGGCAAAAGTATATGAATTGAAAGTAACGGCTTCGTTACGCAACCTGGGTAATATGTCAAGTCTTAGTTTGATTGGATATGTTTTATGTCATAATGTATTATCACTTTGATTGAAATATTATGGAAATATCGTATCACTGTTCGGGCCATCATAATTCAGAGGTCATGTAGTAAACGTTTGAGGAGCCAGGGCACTTTAAATCGTAAACCCAACAAACTCGTCAAAACGTATACCCAAATGAAACCCCTCATATGAAGCTCCCTACTAACGTGGTATGATAAAATGTTAAGTTTCTTCAAAACCTAGTGATGATAAGTTACGTTAAATATGTAACGTAATTGATTTATAATGCGACGATCGGTGATTAATAACGACAAATGTGTCGGGTTTTAATAAAATCAAGTTTTATAATATTAATATATATTTTTATAATTTATATATAAAAATATAATATTTTATTAAGTTTGCAAAAATGGCAAAATATACCCTTGGATTATAACTTTTACAAGTTTAGTCCTTTATATATAAAGTATATACAATTTAAACCTTTAACTTTGAAACTTGGCAAAATAGGTCCTTATAGTTATAACTTTGAAATAATGACATTTTCAGCCCCTATAGTTATAAGTTTCAGAAAGTTACAATATATACCCCTTGCATGGAAAATATTTACAAAACAAGTCCAAAATACCATGCAAGCTTATTTCAAGACTCTAAATGATATTTGCAGGTTATAGCTTATTAGAATAAGCAAAAATAAGATGTTTTAACGTAACAAAAGTTTAGAAAAAGGATTCGTTAGCTAGAAAACGGGTCGTTTTTAGGGTTTTTATCAAAAACACATGGGTTTGAGGATTCAAAGACTTTTCAAACATGGTGTATACATGATCTTAAGAGTATTATGAACATTCATATACAGATTATAAGCTTATGGAACAAGACCTTAGGCTTACTTGAGCTAGAATGGGTCGAAATGGGGTTTTATGATCCGTACGCCTAGAAAACACTTCGGACTTTGTTTTTCTTGCTTCTTGGCTTCTATTCTGAGCTTAGGGACTTCTATTGATCTTTTATTGCTGCTATGGAAGTGTTAGAATTCCATTTATGGGTATGAGATGAGATGTGAGCAGTTGATTGAAATGTGGTGTATGTCTTGGCTATTTTATAGGGCTCAAATTGCTTTGTGCCCAAGATTTCAGCATGGACAAGTGTTTGGAGCTGTAGATATTGACTAAGGATGGCACTAGGCGTGAGTATGGAAGTCTAGTACATAGCTTAAGCAAGGTGGAGGTGATGGAGGGTGTTTGGAATGGCATTCGAACTACGTAATAGAAATGAGACAAAAAAAAAATAAAACCCCCAAGGTGGTGATGTAGCAACTTGGTGGCCAAGAGTTGAAAGGGAGGTGCTTGTAAGCAGCTTGGAGACATAAGGGTGAGGTCATGGAGGTGCTAGGATACTTGGTTGGGTTTAAAATGGGTAGAAATGGAGGGAAAAGTGTATTGGGTTCATGGCTGTTTTTGGACAGCCAACATCAGTCCCGGTAAAATGGTTGCCATTTACAAACCGTAACTCTGATGAAGCTCAAACTAGTGGCATGGTTGTATTTGAGTCCTCATAAACTTTTAGTATTACCTTTGTAGGGTGTTATATACAAAATTAGAGTTATTGCCGTTTACTACAGGTGTGAGAATCGGCGCCACCTTTGCCATTTCGGCCATAACCAATTCTATCCGATATCGAATCGGGTTGAGGTCCACCGAAAAAATGATTACCTAGAATATGGCTTAAAACCTAGTACTTTTCACTTAATATCAGTAACTATTTGATTTTTCAGATCCTATTGTTTATCAAATCACGATCAGATTTCTGTAAAACTGATGAATTAGTTTAAGGTGTAACGGGTTGGTATGCGTTTTTATGATTTGGTTTAGGGTTAGATGATATTAGGATTAGGGTCTTTTTAGGAATTAGGGTTTCTTATCACACAAATTCTTAGATTTAGAAGTTGTGCATGGTTTTTTGTACCTTTAGGTAAAAAGTGGTGGAAAGATATAAGCATGTTTAGGAGGTTTTTACCTAGTTTGTATTTCACATGCAACAATTGACTTGTACATTAGGCTTTTGAAGTTGTAACTTGATTTAGGAGGAAAAGATTATTCAAATGTTGTGAATGATACTTGTACACATGCTTTGAATAATTTTTACATTTGATTTTTTATGTATTCATTATTATATAAGTACGGTTTGATTGGGTAAACGTTAATGTTTTAAGATTTTTTGTTATAATGTATTTGAAAATTCGCTAAATGGTTAATGTACTTGGTAAAAATGATATTAAGATATTGACTTGACATATTGAGAGGTTTACATGATAAACATAGATATAGATAGCATAGGTATGTTGTGTGAACTTGTTTAGTTTGCTATGTAAACAATGTTACATAATAGAATGGAATAAAGCGAAAAATTTCCCCGTACAAATGTGATCATAATATAATAAGTAGATATTTCATTGATGAAAATTTCGGGTTGTTATATTCCTCCTCTCTTACAAAAATCTCATCCTGAGATTTAGTTAAATGCCGGAGTGATGTTAAGGAATGATTATGAATTGTAAGTCAAGTGACTAATCATGTTTGGATACAGATTTGGAAATGAAAGATGATAACTGTAGACTTAAGTGTATAAGGTAATATGATAATGAGTAATGAAGAAGTGAATTATTTGTACAAACGGATTGACAAGAAAATTGTTTGTATGATTGTATACTTAAACCCACTCATTTATAATTTGTCACTTACAAAAAGAGGCGTAACCAATTCTTGTAGTTGAGAATTTATAAATTCATAGTTCGGTGGTTTATAATTTCCTTATTCAAATGAAGAAGCGTCCTAAAATTTTTCATTTTTAATAAGTTGATTATAATATCCTTTTAAGCATATAAATGATATCAAAATGGGATGTGTAGAAGATGTATGATTTTTCAAGATTCATAAGAAGTATCGAGAAGAATATTAATTGCGTTGATGCCCAATATTATCAGTCGAGGATCTTTATTGTTGCATTCCAATAAGTGTTTTAAAGGTATGAGGTGAGTATTCAGAGTTGAATATAATGAGATTGACAAATGAAGTAGAGTTTTGATATCATCAAATAACAAGGTGTAACGGAATCATACTTTATTATTTCATGGGTAAATTTTTCCATATCTTTTATCACGAATATTTAAGAGTGTTGATACTTATGCTACGTGTCGCGTGGTAAGATTCTAGATAAAAGCAACAAATGACAAGGATAGTAGCTAGATGTTTGGGGTTTTTGAACTTATGAAGTATGTTTCAGAAGATCCTTCATATATAACTGGTGGCGAACTTGAATATCCTCGAGAGTTGTTTCTAGGGTAGAAGTCTTAAAGCGAACAAAAGTAATCTTGTTTCTTAGTAAGTATGCTCCCATGTAGCCCTGTTGTTTGCTTTTGAGCATTGATTTGCATAATGCCCTTTCTCTCCACAGACATTACAGGTTACGAATATTGGTTGTGGGTTGTTTCTAGTGGTTCGTCTTTTGTTTTTGCAGTTCCTGGTCATATGACCTACCCTGTTGCAAGTCCGACACTTGACAGTGCAAGGTCCTATGTGATGCAGGGTGCACCTTTCACACAAGGGATGATTCCCAGTATACCCAGTATTCCCAGTACACCCAGTATACCCAATGATTTGCATAATGCCCTTTCTCTCCACAGACATTACAGGTTACGAATATTGGTTGTGGGTTGTTTCTAGTGGTTCGTCTTTTGTTTTTGCAGTTCCTGGTCATATGACCTACCCTGTTGCAAGTCTGACACTTGACAGTGCAAGGTCCTATGTGATGCAGGGTGCACCTTTCACACAAGGGACGATTCCCAGTATACCCAATGGTGGCAACATAAGTCCTGAAGGTTTCTTGTCTTCTATTTTGTTGTTGGTGGTAATCATTATTACGGTTCTTATTGTTGCGGTTATCTTGGTAGTTGTTGTTATTGCGTTTGTTGAAGTGGTTATTGTTGTTGTGTTCATTGGGATAGTTGTTGTTGTTGTTGGTGTTTCTTCTATCTTCAAACTTTCGTTCGTGATTATTGGTGTCTTGCGTAGAATTATGTTTTATTGCCTGCTCCATCAACCTTTGAGTTATGGTAATGGCTTCCTCCGGAGTCTGAGGTTTGATGCAGTAAACGTTCCTTTAATGCTTTGGGGTTGATACCCCGATGAAAGTATGCCATAAGTTTCTCGGTGTTTGGTTACCATGTTTGGGCATAAGACGGTCTATTTCTAGAATTCTAATGTAAGTCTTAGACTCATTTCCTTTCATACCAAGTTGTAAAATTCGTTTCCATTTTCTTGAATTCAGTTCTGGGGCAATACTTATTGGTTAAGAGCCTTTTCAATTCGGTCCAAGTGATCTGATTGGCTTGATCTATTCCAATAGGTTGGGTGTATGCATTCCACCAGGATAGGGCATCATCGGTTAGGGTACCAGTAGCAAATGTCACTTTGTTTTTCCATCGGTCATCTGTTGACTAAGAGAAAATACCGATTTAGTCCGCTCAAACCAGCGAACGAGGCTAACTGCTCCTTCCGTACCATTGAAGAAGAAAGGTTAACAGCTAATGTACTCTTTATAGTTTCCTGTTTTTGCTACAGGAGTTCCAGTAGGTCCGGTGTTCCTGTTGGGAATACTAGCACTTGCCATTGTTGCGATGGTGCTTCTCATGAGCTGCGGGCGATGCCATCAGCAATACGTTTTTTCGCTCGATGGCAGCCAAAGTTATGGTGGTGTTTTAGTTCGTGATGTTTTCTTGGTGGCATCTATATAAAGATGACATAGAATAAAGAATTCCATAATACCATCTAGTCATATCACAAAGTTAAGTTATGGTATATATAGAATTATAACATAAAGATTTATGATCATTCTTTGGTAATACATTGCAGGATTCAACGAAAATTTTGGAATTTAAGACTTCCAAAGATAGATACGGAGATAATGGAATGAGTGATCCAATAGGAGGCTTAGTGTTTAAAGGTTGAGAGGGATAATCGGATGGTTAAGAATCATTGTAAATTCGGAATAAAGATATGAGTCATATATGGACAGGATATAGGATAGACAATCTCAACATACACAACTGGTATTATGAAACAACGAGGTATAATGGAATCATCAATGTATTAGATCATACACAACTTGTCTTTTGAATTTACCATACAGGTCATTTTTTAGACCATTCAATCCCGGTGTTAGATTCTAGAAAGTTGTAAATGACAAAGATCTAATCTAGTGGTGCTCCTTCGTTATTTTTGAGTTCTTGAATTTTGTCTAGAAGACTCTTGACGGACGAAATCTGGTATCCTTATTTTCCAGAGATGAAACTTTCTTGACAGCATCTATTTCATAGTTTCATCGAGGATGGTTCTTCTCCTAGTGGTCGCGGTATGATCTATAATGAGTTATCTAATTCTGCGAAGATAGACTTATCAAAAGGATAGTCTGGTGGTGGTGTAGTTGACCTAATTGGTGATGAAGATCCTATGATGAACGATAGAAGATTACCAAGTGTGAGTGATATTCGGATTAGTCCGGTTTGTCTTAGGTGATTTTATCCTCAAGAGGAATAGAATCTAGGGAAATCTATCATTGGTGATTATGAAGATGGAGGCAATGCAGTTGGTAGATCAATAATAGTTTGAAGTAGAGGAGTAGTATCATATGCTAGCATGACTTCCATATCATGTAAAGGTGAGAAGTAGTGTGGCCAAAAGATACTTAGTAAAATCATCTGAGGAATTAGGAGAAATGTTTCCCGGTATGGCTGGGAAATAGTCTGGTGAAGCCGGAGTATAGTTAGGTGAGTTTGTAGAGGAAAAAGCATCCTTAATATTAGAAGTAGAATGGTTGGGAGAATACATCGTCTTGTTAACAACCCGTCGGTAAATAACATAAGTTATTTATATAGTAGTATAAAAGTTATGTATCTTTACATATTATTTGGGAAATATAGTGGCATGGAGGACTTTGATGGCTGGAAAAGAAAAGTAGTTATAGTTAAGGTTTTAACCTTGTTCTCTATAACCATGGCGCTGATACCAATCTGTAACACCCCCATTTTGATAAATATAGCAGCGGAAGCTAATCTGGAGTATTACTTCATAGTACAACAGTCATAATCATAGAAAACGACTTAAAAGAGACGTTTTGGAAAAATTTAGTTATCATTCATTTATTCATCAGAGTTTTACAAAAGGAGGTCCCAAAATCTTGAAACATAAAGTTTGAATGATAACAATTTAGCCATCTTTAAGTTCGTACCACTCCGTGCCATAAGTTGCTCAATTACCTGACATAAACATGCTAAAAAGTCAACACAAAGGTTGAGTGAAATTTATAGGTTTGTGATGAATAGTTTGAATACAAGTCAACATAATAGTGGGTTACGTTGTTATACACCCATAATAGTAATAGTTACAATGAGATACCCCCTAAACACACATCCATAACTAAAAAATCCATTAGTTTCAGTATAAAAGTATTAATAGTGTTCATTATTGTATCTAAGCTCATGGCACACAAACTGACTTGTGTATATATATACCCAAATTGCTATGATATATATATATATACATATATATATATATATATATATATTATATATATATAATGATAATGGCCTACGGTGCAATTAATTGCCATATACCTTTGAGATTCATATATAGGTGTGTTGGTTACCTATACGGATAACACAAAAGGGATTAGTCCATCCCGATAGATGTCTTTTCCACAATATTTGTGTTCTCTCGCTAACAGTGAATTAATGGTCTCACATATGATATATGTGGGCTTTTGGCATTAAAGGTAACTTAAATTTGGCAATAATTTATCAGGTATTGCAGTCTGTTTAGAAAACACTTGTATTCATATTTTGTAGCATGTATCCCCCTCACGGGTTTATGAAAACATTCAAGAGATTTAAAAGTGAGGCTATGAACTCACTAAGTTTTTGAAAAGTAATCACATTGTTATAAAATAAACGAGTATGTAAAAGAGTTTTGTAAACAAGCATGTATCTCCCCCAAAGAGTTTATAAAACAAGTAAGTAGAAAAAGGGGCTATGAACTTCACCTAATAGTACAGTGAAATTTGATTGATGGCAAAAGTATATGAAATGAAAGTAACGGCTTCGTCACGCAACCTGGGTAATATGTCAAGTCTTGGTTTGATTGGATATTTTTTATGTCATAATGTATTATCACTTTGATTGAAATATTATGGAAATATCGTATCACTGTTCGGGCCTTCAATTTAATTTTTTTTTTGTTTAGGGTTTTGTTCATTGTAGTTAAACGTTTGAAGATGGCCAGGGCAGCTTAAATAGTCATAAACCCAACAAACTCGGTACAAAAAACGTTATACCCAAATGAAACCATCTACATGAAGCTCCATACTATCGTGGTTCGATTATAAATGTTATGTTTCTTCAAAGTTGTTGATGATTAAGATTACGTTAAATATGTTATTGTAACGGATTATAATGCGACGATCGGTGATTAATAACGACAAATGTGTCGGGTTTTAGTAAAATCAAGTTTTATAATATTAATATATATTTTTATAATTTACTCTTATAAAAATATAATATTTTATTAAGTTTGCAAAAATGGCAAAATATACCCTTGGATTATAAACTTTTACAAGTTTAGTCCTTTATATATAAAGTATATACAATTTAACATGTATACTTTGGAAAACTTGCACAAAATAGGTATTTTAGTTTAAACTTTGGAAATAATGACATTTTCAGCCCCTTTAGGTTAAAGGTTTCAGAAAGTTACAATATATACCCCTTGCATAGAAAATATTTACAAAACAAGTCAAAAATACCATGCAAGCTTATTTCAAGACTCTAAATGATATTTGCAGGTTATAACTTATTAGAATAAGTAAAAATAAGATGTTTTAACGTAACAAAAGTTTAGAAAAAGGATTCGTTAGCTAGAAAACGGGTCGTTTTTAGGGTTTTTATCAAAAACACATGGGTTTGAGGATTCAAAGCTTCAAACAAGAGTTCATACATGATCTTAAGAGTATTATGAACATTCATATACAGATTATAAGCTTATGGAACAAGACCTTAGGCTTACTTGAGCTAGAATGGGTCGAAATGGGGTTTTATGATCCGTACGCCTAGAAAATGCTTCAGGACTTTGTTTTTCTTGCTTCTTGGCTTCTATTCTGAGCTTAGGGATTTCTATCTGATCTTTTATTGCTTGCTTATGGAAGTGTTAGAATTTCCATTTAAGGGTATGAGATGAGATGTGGGGGATGATTTGAAAGTGGTGTATGTCTTGGCTATTTATAGGGCTCAAATGGCTTAGTGCCCAAGATTTCATGATGGACAAGTGTTAGGAGCTGTAGATGATGACTAAGGATGGCCTAGGGTGAGTATGGAAGTCTAGAACAATAGCTAAGCAAGGTGGAAGGTGATGGAGGGTGTTTGGAGGCCATGGCTAGAAATGAGACAATGTGGTGATGTAGCAACTTGGTGGCCAAGAGTTGAAAGGGAGGTGCTTTTAAGAAGCTTGGAGACATAAGGGTGAGGTCATGGAGGTGCTAGGATACTTGGTTGGGTTTAAAATGGGTAGAAATAGAGGGGATAGTGTTATTGGGTTCGTGGTGTTTTTGGACAACCAAAATACGAGTCCGGTAAAATGGTTGCATTTACAAAACCGTAACTCGATGACATGTCAAACCAGTGGGCTTAGTTGGATTTTTGAGTCCTCTACAATCTTTTTGGTTTTACATGATTTAGGAGTTAATGTACAAAAATTTAGAGATAATAAGACGTTTACTACAGGTGTGCAGAAATCTGCCCCTTTGCCATTTTTGGCTATAACTAATTCATCCGATATTGAATCGGGTTGAGTCCACCGGCAAAATGATCACAAGACATAAGGCTACAACCTAGTATTTTCACTTAATATCCAGAACCTATTGATTTTTCTCAAATCCTATGTTTTATCAACCGATTAGATTTCTTGAAACCTAAGAATTAGTTTAAGGGTGTAACGGGTTTGCTATGATTTTATGATTTTGGTTTAGGATTAGATGAATTAGGGTTTTAGGATTAGGGTTTAGAAGTTGTGCATTGGGTGTTTGTACCTTGTGTTAAAGTGGTGGTAAGATATAAACATGATTTAGGATGTAAAACGAGCTAGTTTGTATTTTATGCATAATTGACTTGTACATTGGGCTTTAGAAAGTTGTAACTTGATTTATGAGGGAAAAGATATTCAAATGTTGTGCATTATTACTTGTACACATGCTTTGAATAATTTTACATTGATTTTATATGTATACATTACCTATAAATTAGGGTTTTGTATGTAAAACGTTATTGTTTAATGCTTGTGTGATATAACTTTTTAAAATGTACGTTTGTAATCGGTTATTAATGTATTGGTAATTTTAAAAAATGATTTATTTGGAATTGGTGTCTAGAAAACTTGCAACAATGACAAAAACTTGAGTGAAATTCAACTTGAGCATGAGAAGGAGGATGAATTTGTGGTGGTGGTGGTGAAGGTGGTGCATGAATGTAGGCATTGGATGGATTATTGTGTGAATCAAGAATGGTAGAAATGTTGTGGAGTTGGTTAATCATTTGATCTCTTAAGGGATTGTAAGATGGTAGTGAAGGAGATTGTAAGTAGACTCTTGGAGGAAGAGGAGGTGAGTCATTTTGGGAAGGAGGTGATGATTTTAGAGTGGATGTTTTGCATTTCCATACTTGTCTAACCGATATCCTTGGTTTTCTAGAGAAGTTGGAATGGTGGTTTAAGTAAGACATTGATAAAGAAGAAGAGAGATTTGAAGGAGATGAAGATGAAGATGGTGGTGAAGTATGAAAGTTGGGTGATTAAATAATGAGAAGGATTGGATAAAGTGGCAAATCATAGGTTAGGAAGAAGAGAATGCCAAATATGGTTTAGCCAATCTAGGAAATGACAGCTTAAGGATGTAGGTAGGAGGGTCGAGATACAAAAAAGAGGTAAACTCAAAATTTTTCTTTCCCTCCTGGTGGCGGTCCCATATCATCTGGCGGTCCTAAATATATTGGGGGACCGCCGGTATAAGGGGGCCCTTTTCTGGAGACAGGAAGATTTCCAGTTTTCTCTTTTTCTTAAGTATAGTGATTTCAGCTTCTACCAATATTCAAGAATCAACTAGTTCAAGTAATAATATGTAGTTTTATTCTAACATACAAATCATTTAGCAAGTAGTAGCATTTCATCTCATGTCATAATCATAAAATTTGCTAGTCATAGAAAGATGATAGAATGTAGAAGATTATCCTAGTCAAATGCATATTAAAATTTGCCACTCTTAGTCCTAATTATAGAGAAATATAATGTATTAAACACGAGAGATAATAATAATAATAATAATAATAATAATAATAGTGTCATAGTAGTTGTGTTAACACGCTCATTTTCGTTTTCTACCCATCATGTTCTTGAGAGCTTGTCCAATTGACCTTAACACTTCCCGGTGAGCATCTCTTTGTTGAGTTTGACGATTAATAGTTTTGGAGAGATAAGTGTTTAAGTAATGACTTTCATGAGGATGGTTTTGATGGACTCTAGAGACATTATTTGACGAGGATGAAATGTTTTGAGACGGAGAGGAAGGATTGGGATGAAAAGATTCGTCATCATTTTCCTCGATGGAATCATCCAATGGATGAGATGACGATGGATGATTTAGAGTGGAGGAGGAGGAGCTAGCATTTGACTCACAAGATCTTTTCTTGCCCCGATCCGCTCGTGTCTTTCGCTCGTAATGAGGAGCGAGCGGATGCATGGCTTGATCATGTGAGAGATAATGATCAAAGGCTAGCTCAAGAGAGACGGACACGACATGTTTGAATAAACTAGTCAAGAGCATTCCATAAGGTAAGGGTTCCTTTGGTTTGAATCGAGTCTTTTCCATTCTTTTGAGAATGAAAAATGCTAGGTTATAAGGAGTGGATGTCTCAATGCAATAAAGCATGTGAC
Source organism: Tanacetum coccineum (assembly GCA_026074375.1). Classification (NCBI taxonomy): domain Eukaryota; kingdom Viridiplantae; phylum Streptophyta; class Magnoliopsida; order Asterales; family Asteraceae; genus Tanacetum; species Tanacetum coccineum. The sequence goes on along the minus strand of BQNB010037729.1, from coordinate 7,393 downwards.
AAAGACAAGTGAAGACATGATCCATATGTCCTCCTAGACAAATGACGTTTTCACGAATAATATCAACCCAAGATTTCATATGAGTTTGAATCTCTCGGGTTAAAATTTCGTTTTCACCTACAACTATCATTTTCTTATTTTTGGTACGAGTCTCTTGACCTTGTCGAGGAATTTGAATAAGAGACTTAATGAATCTTGGAGACGGAGGTTTGGTTTTATAAAGACCTCTACTTGGAACACTTACTGACAAATGGTCAAGAGACCACATTTCGGTGTTAGCGGCTTGACATTTGAATGGAATTTTCAAAATTTGACCAAATTCGTCAAGAGTGAGGGAGAATGACTTATTTTGAATGACGAAGTTGACGACAAATTGACCCTCGGAATTATAGGTAAAAGTGAGTTGACCATAAAACTCGAGAACAAAGCGAGGTAAAATTTGTTCGTAAATGTTTAACAAACAATCAAAACCGATTGACTCAAACTTACCACGAATATGACTCATATTTTCGTAGTTTGGACTCACAACCCTTCCGTCATGAAAGTACCATTTTTTAATATTTTCCATTGTGTTTAGTAAAGGTTGGTTAAATTCGTTTGATATGTGTGAAATGTAGTTTTGGGTTAATTGATGGTCTACTCTGGTTTTTCGAGGCATTGTTACCTAAAATGAAACAAACAAAATCATGTTTTAATGTCTTGCATATGTATTGTTATATTAACAATGTATCTAGTATGTGCCTAAGTGTGACGAATGTGGAGTAACGATTAACTCAACCTAAATATAAAATCCTAAGAGTTAATCCAAACGCTCCTTAATTTGATATTTCTCATCCAAAAAAGTCAAAAAATACATATGAATTATGTATCTTAAAATTTGTTCATGAGATCATTATGCATGTGTTTGAAAACATTTTTGGATTGGATTAACAATGCATAACAACAATTTTATTATGTTCATAACGTGAGTGATTTAAAAATAAAATTGGGGATTTGGTTCAAAATCAATTTTTCAACAAATTCACAAATGTATGCAAATCCTATATCTACGGGAAGCATATTAGTTATACATTGTATCCTAGTACTCTTAATTGTACAAAATTGAAAGAAAAATCAAAAATTCCCAATTTTAATTTTTGGTGTTCATCATGAACCCCTCAGACCATTGAAAGAAAAATAAATGAACAGGACTTACAATGAATGAATCTCTTGTGTATTAGGATTGATTATTAGTTTTTTATTTTATTAAATGTTGATTTGATCTTCATTGATGTTTTGATGGTTGGATTTTGAAGTTTTGGTAGGTTTTGAGTTCGTGTTCGTTAATTGGCAGCAGGTAAAAGGGGTGTTTGTTTTTTGTTTGAATTTTTTTGTTTAAGTGTACCATTTTGTGACTTGCTGTGGCTCGGTCAACCAGATTTACCAGCGTTTTCCCAAATATATTGGGGGACGCTGTATCATGGGGGTCGTCCTCAGCCAAGGGTTTTTGAACTTGGTTTTTGACAAAATTTTTACAAAGAGGAGTGACATTTTAATTTGCATTTCACGAATTAAATATGCTTAAAGTACTTCGAATGAAGTCATTTATAGTCTGTCACGACAGGAATGGAAAACGGGACTAGATTGATGACAGAAGAAGAGAAGCAGAACTAAGTTGATTTATGGTTTGTGTTTTGTCATTCCTAAAACAAGACATAGTAGTTAAACGATTCACGTTTAAGGGGTTTAGTAAGAATGTTCGGTAATGTTGTCGACGGACGACACTTTTTCGATTGAGATATGTCCTTTTGGACATTATCACGAAGAAAGTGGTGATGTGTTCGATGTGTTGGTACGAGAATGTTGCACCGGGTTTTTGCTAAGGTCAATCGCGCCTTTGTTGTCGCACATGATGGGAACGTCGTCGAGTCGTACGTCGTAGTCGATGAGAGCTTGTTTCATCCATAGTGCTTGTTGACATGCCTTTCCGGCGCTTACGTATTCGGCTTCGGTAGTGGATATAGCAAGAGCGGTTTGTTTCTTCGAGAACCAAGATGTCAAACAACATCCCACTCGGGACGTCGTCGAGTCGAATGTCGCAGTCGATAATAGCTTGTTTCATCCATAGTGCTTGTTGACATGCCTTTCTGGCACTTATGTATTTGGCTTCGGTTGTGGATATAGAAAGAACGATTTGTTTCTTTGAAAACCACGATGATAGACAACATCCTACGTATCCGCTAGCGCTCTTTCAGTCCAAATAATCTCCCGCATAATCAGAGTCGGTATATACTATGGTTTCTTTGCCGGTCCCCTTAAGATACCATAATCCTAAGTGCGTAGTGCCTTTAATGTATCGGAAGATACGCTTAACCGCTTCAAGGTGAGAGGTTTTGGGAGCCTCTTGGAAGCGGGCACAAAGGCAGACACTAAACATGATATCGGGATACTTGGTACTATCTACCGACTCACACTCTTCGTCTTTCGTGAGTTTAGTATCGGAGGACATGGGGGTTTTCATTGGTTTAGAGTCTTCTAGACCAAATTTCTTAAGCATTTCTTTAATATACTTAGATTGATTAAAGAATATACCATCTTCCATTTGTTTAATTTGTAATCCAAGGAAGAAGTTAAGTTCACCCATCATGCTCATCTTGAACTCGTCATGCATGATTTTGGCAAATTCATCACACATGTCTTGACAAGTCGAACTGAATATAATGTCATCGACATATATTTGAACAATGATGAGATTTGAACTTTTCTTCTTAGTAAAAAGATTGTTATCTATCATTCCTATTTTATATTCATTTTTAATAAGAAAAGCTTTTAATCTATCATACCAAGCTTTGGGTGATTGTTTAAGACCATATAAAGCTTTCTTTAGTTTATAAACACGATCTGGTTTTTCAAAATCAATGAATCCCAGAGGTTGTGCTACGTATACCTCGTCATTGATAAAACCGTTCAGGAATGCACATTTTACATCCATTTGGAACAGTATAAAGTCTAAGGCGCAAGCATAAGCTAATAATATTCTAATGGACTCAAGTCTAGCAACCGGGGCATAAGTTTCACCATAATCGATGCTCTCTTGTTGGTTGTAGCTTTGAGCGACTAACATAGCCTTATTTTGAGAAACAATACCGTTCTCGTCTAACTTATTTCTAAATACCCACATAGTTCTTATGATTTCCATATTCCTAGGTTGAGGAACTAACTCCCAAACGTCATTAGCAACGAATTAATTTAATTCTTCTAGCATGGTGATATGTGAGAAATCACATATCCTTTTATACCAAAAATAGCCTTTAAATGATCAAAATGTGCAAAATTATGCTTGTATTTGTGTATTTTGTCGTTTGTAAATGTGTAGGTACGGATATTGCAAAAATCACAAGAAAACGGTCAAAACCAGGTAAAAACGAACACGAGACGGATAGAGTGCACAAGAGCTGGAAGTTTCTAGCAAATGGTCACTAAAGTCAAGCTTTGGTCAACCACAAAAAGACAAAACCCTTAAAATACCAAAAATGCCCTTATTGTTAAACCATTTTTACCAAAAGCCCTTAAATTCATAACACCGTTAGTCCTTTAATCCTTAAAGACTAACGGTCGTTATCTTTAAATCATAAAATCTTTTTACCCAATTACCCGAGCCCAAATCATAAACCCTTAGCCTAATACCTTTTTTATTAACCAAGCCCAGGTCAACCCCCCTTTACCCCGGGTCAAACACAAAATCGTTATAAAGAAAAAAACGCAGGAATTGGTTTTCTACTGTTCATCCGTCTTCCCAATTCACCTAGCACCTTAATTACCCTCATTTAAGTGGAATTAACCCTTCTAGAAGGACGATGACGCAAGCAATGACGATTTTGGGATGCTAGGTTGGCAATCCCAAGACAAATCATTGGCTAATAATACGTGCACTCAAATCAAGGGACGAGATCATGAGATTCAGAGTTGGTTATGAATGGATGGCTAAGATTAGAAGCTGGGGGAGCGTCTAAGGACCTGGAACCTTCCTCTCAAGCCTATAAATAAGAAGCCTTTTTCACTCACACGAGATATCTAGAGTATCTTAGTGTAATTTTTAATGTAATTTTTAGATAAATGTAATTTTTAGCTTATCATTTTTTAATCAATGTAACTTTCCATTTCAAAGCTTGTAATCAGTTTTAATATCAATAAAAAGTTAAGTTTCATATTGTGCTTTTGTTAAAACTTGTTTTTACTTTAATTCATAATGGTTTAAATAAGCTCTTAACTGTTCAATAAGTTCAATAAGCTGTCATTTCAACTCATAAACTAAGTTACACTCTCATTTAAGCTCTTAAAGATTAAAAGAGCTTAATGTTACTCAAATTCACTCCCAAAATTTACCACAGCTTTAATAAGGAAGGGAAGCCAGTAATGGATGGACTTCCAAGACCACACCAGCTTATCCTAGGATAAGCTGGAGCTTGTTGATTAGCTCATAAGAGCATTAATAAGCCTTGTTTGAGCTAAGGCTTCTGTAAGTTTTCAATTTTCATTTTATAGCTTAAATATTGCATTTAGCTTATTATTACTTAATAGTAGCTTATTTCTGCTTAGATTAGCTTATTAGTGTTTAATGTTGTTATTAGATGCTTATCTAGTTTAATTGTTAGTTAAAATCATAGATTGCTTGTTATTGTTATGGCTTATTTGATTAGCTGTAGACTTATTGTTCTGGCTTATTTGATTATTGTTATATGTTTATTAAGTCTGATTTTAGCTGCCTATTATCTGGTATCTTACTTTCTAGCTTTAAAACTCATTTTTATTAACTAAATATGGGATTGAGGAGTTTAAAGGGGTGTTTGGGTCAAGCAGTACTAACTTGAAGTTAGTACTGCTTGAGGCCATTTGGCCTTTTAAATTCAATTTAAATCTCATAATTAGGTTAATAAGGTCTGTATTTAAAGCTGTTATTAGGAGCAATCTAGTTTTTAAAAGTGTTGAGTTAGTTTTATGAATTTGTTGCCTTAAGCTCAAATCCTTAGTCTCATTTAGCTTAGATTTATTTTCAGTACTCATTTTGCTTTAGCTTTGGTGTTTTAAAAGTAGTAGAAACTAGATCATTAGCCTGCACTTTTAGTTTTAAGATTTAGACTTCAAGTGTCAAATTGCATCAGATTAGGAAAAACTGCTAATAGACCACTTTCAAGTTCAATTATCAGAGGGTAGAAGTAGATAATAGGATTTGATTTCAAGAGCACAAGTAGATTTTAGGACAATTTAGTTATATTAGGGCTTATTTGGGTTTAAAAAGCTTGTTAGAATATCTGTTTTTGATTTGGAATTTAGCTCTTTGTGTTTTCATTTAAAAAACCAAAAATAAGGTAAAACTGCATAAGCAGCTTTTTCATTAAGCATTTTCTTTAAGCATTTGAATTTCAAAATACTTTTCAAAAGATGTTTTAAGTAGCTAATAGGTCAAGGATTAAGCTGTTGTAAGCTAAAAGTCCATAAGGATCCTTTAGCTTATTGAAAAATAAGCTCAAAGTTGCCCTTAAGGACTGTTTGGTTAAAAGTTTGTAGCAAACTGCTTATTTGAGATTTTTAGCTTATAAGCCCTTAGTTTTTGTTTAATTTCTGTTCAAATTAGCTTATTATATTGATATTTAGTTATCCATAGCTTAATAGGGCTAGAATTTATCTTATTTGTCTTTTCTTTAAAAATAAAAAACATAGGTAATTCAGCACAAGTAGCTTTTTAATCTGGCTTTTTCTTTGCTTATTTGATTTTTAAAATAGTTTTTGATTGTTGTTATAAGTAGTGTTTTAGCCAAGATTTAAGTAGGTATAGAGCTTATTTCCATAAGGATCCGTTTGTGTGCTTAAAATTAAGCTCAAAGTTAGCATTTAGGCTGTTTGGTATGCAGTTTTACATTAAGACCTTATTTGGATTTTCAGCTTATGGCTATTAGTTTTTGCTCAAAGTTAGTTCATTCTAGCTTATTAGGTTAGTTAAAGGGTAGACTTAGCTTATTTCACTAGGCCTTAGCTTATTAGATGCTTAAGTTTTGAAAAAAGCCCAAAAAGAAGCCAAGTTGTTCTGTCTGCTTTAATAAGCTGTTTCCAGCTTAATTTTTGATTTAGAAAAAAAGAAGTTTTCACAAAAGTTATTAGTTTTCAACTATTTTACAACTTTACTTTTCAAAGTTTTTGCAAAATAAAAAAAGGGGAAGAGGGGAAATTGTGGGTGAGCAAGACTCGAACCCACAACCTCTACCCTCCTCAACCCTTTTATAACAACACAACACACCACACACTCACCACTGCGCCCTTGGGACTTTTACGTCCTAAGGTGCACTTTTAATTCCTTTAACACCTTTTTGAGTTTTGTTATAGAAAAGCACTTCGAGTGCTAGTTTGCTTTTTCCCGGCTTATTGAGTTTAGCATTTTAGGATTTTATATTTTTTCTGCATTCTGTTTATCATAAGCTACTTTTAGTAATTTTCTTAGATTTTTAATTCAACGTTTAGTATTTTTAATCATTTATTTTTATTAAAAACTTTAAAAAATCATAAAAAATAGAAAAATAATCAAAAAAATAAAATTATTTTTTATAAAATTTTCTTTTATCATATTTTAGGCTTAGGTTTTAAAATTACTTTCGTAGGGTTAATATTTTGAAATTTCACTTTTTAAAGAACGGGATTTCGTTCCCGTTCTCGTTTTCTTCGTTTTTAGCTTTAATCACCCTCGTTTTAGAATTTCCTTAGCTTTTTCTTTTTAAATAGTCAATTAGGATTAGAAAAAGTTTAGAAAATCATTTAGGGTTTAATTTTAGTTCACTTGCTTATTTGTCGCGTTTATCTTAATGCCCGTTAAAGTTTTTCGTAGTTAGTTCTAATTGTGCCTTTATTTGCTCACTATTAGGATTTTAGAAAACAATCATCTTCGAACCAATTCAAGTCATTGTCCAAATAACAAACGGAGTCTCAATTTCACAATTCTTTGGGTGAAACGACCCGGTAATCACTTACCGGTTAAACGTAGGATATTTTCGTGTGATTTTTCTTACTACCTTTGTCCTCAAGGGTAGTTTAGGAATTTCATCATCGTTATATTATTTTACGTACTATAACTATACACATCAAGTTTTTGGCGCCGTTGCCGGGGATTTTTGATTAAGATTCCTTCATTTGAATTTGTCGATCGTGATTTGGAGAACCTTTCGTCTTCGAAAGTCACGTCTTTTGAAAAAATTCAAAAATAAAAAAAAATTAAAAATATAAAAAGTAAAAAAAATATTTTTCTTTTTCTTTTTACTATAAGTAGAAGTTTAATAAATTAAAAATAAAAAAAATACAAAAATATTTGCTCTTCCGGATTTTTTGATTTTTATTTTGTTCTCTTAAATACTAAAATACACAAGCA
>BQNB010037728.1:43295-49247 GCA_026074375.1 Tanacetum coccineum | reverse complement strand
TTTGTAACACATACTTTATTAAATCCAATGTATCAGTTTTAAACGACTTTTTGGTCGTTCTTATATTATCTTGTGTTGTAGATCTGAGAAGTAACACGCCCCGGACCCTTATTCCGCTGCGACCCTATTTGGGGGTGTTACACCATTTCACACTCATGATCCACTTCTAGTCTTCTATTCAACATTCTTGATAACATTTCTTATGTAAGTGGATATTTCTTTTCAACCAACATGTGAATAGCAATTCAAGTATCCATCAATAGTAAATGAACTCCACATGAGTCATATAATCTCCAGGTTATCAATATATAGTCCTGTTGAGCTTTTAAGATTTCATCTTCTTTACTTGGTTCAAATAAATTTATGAGATCTCCCCAAAGTAATCTGTCATATCCTTCTGGACTTGATGTCTTAAATCTTTCTTTTACTAGCCTATACAAATCTAACACATCTTATCTGTTAAAGTCATCAAGCATGGCAGTAAATATCTTATAATACTTAGTACTTCCATCAAACCTGATGATCTTATAATACATCTTGTCTTCAGCTAGAATGTGTGTCTTCCAGTCAACTATTGGATATTTTGTAGCTAAAGACTCAACATTAACAGCTTCATCATCTCTTGGAACTACCTCTAAACAAGCTTTAAGCTATGCTTTCTCAGCATCATCCTCTAGCTTTTGTTTCTTTACACTTTCTTCATTAAGTTCTGATCTTGTTCTTTTCTTACTTCCTTCTGCCTGGCTTTTACTTCCTTCTACCACTTCTGAATCCATAGGAATAAATGAATTAACTCTCTTCATTTCTCTGTCAAACAACTTCTGAATTTCTTCAAAACTTTTATTCTTCAGCTGACTATGTTTGTATCTACCCATATTTTTTAGATATGTGGGCATTTGATTCCTCTTTTGAGCTTTAGTTGGTGGTTTTCTTCTGATCTCTTCAGCTCTAAGCTTTGCAAAATGCTGCTTTCTTCTGTTCATAAGCCCTACAAACAGTTTTGATCTTTCTTCAATGGTTATCTCTCCCTGTTCTTCTGCTTGTAGTCTCTGAGCTAACTCAAAATCTGCCTCCATCACAGCTTGAGTATTATCCCATGAAATCAAGTTAGCCTCTTCTTCTCTTTATCTTGCAACTCTCTCTTCTTCCTCTAACTCAGCTTGCATCTCAGCTTCTAATCTTCTAGCAATTTCCTCATCAAATGAAATTTGATCCTTTTTCTTTAATGGCTTCTCTGATTCAATCATTTTAGCTTTTCCATTGTCTTTTGGATCAAGTTGTTGTTGAGGTGGTACAATTGATCTTGATGCTGTCTCACTAGGTTCTTGCATAGTTACTCCTCTTGTTGGTCTTGAAGCACTTTCACTAGATTTTTCTTTTGATCCTCTTTCTTTTGCTTTTTCTTTTGATTTCTCACTTTTCATCTTCATAAGTGTCTAAGCAATTGTGAGATCTTCATCTTCAATCATAGTTGTTTTTGTTGGAGGAGTACTTGGCTCAGCAGTACTAACAAATACACCAGTAGTAGTAATTGGTGCACTGGCAGTAGTAACATCAATATCATGACCATATCTCCCTAGAGTCTCTGCATCCTCCTGAATGAATGAAGTTCCTTCATCTAGATCAATTTCATTCCTCCTCTGTTTGGATGCATCCTCCTGGTCACCCAAACTCTTGTCAACAGCGGACTCTATCCTAACCTTGAATAATCTCCTTTTTGAGTTGTGGAGTTCTTAACTTTTTCTTCTTTTGCAACTTCTTGACTCTTGTCTTTAACTTTTGAATATCCAAAGCTTGAGCATCCTTAATTTTCTCCAAGTCAAGAACCCTGTCAGATAATTTTGTACACATTTCTATCAATTCTTGTAGTAACATTCTGTCCTCCCCACTTCCAAGTGTGTTAACTCTTGAGAGAGGTGGATCATGGGACTGTTTAGACAACCTCTCAAACCTAGTTTGAGCAGGTATATCCCCCAATATGGTTTCTTGGCGCCTGGGACCACTACCTGAACCAGCTCCTTGGGGAATAGGCTCATTATTTATTGTTGTGGATTAGGTCCTAAGGATGTTACCACTGTCATGTGCTGCATCTAAGCTAGCAGCAGTAGTGGCAGCCCTTTCCACATTGTTACCCATCTCCCTATAGATAGTCTCATCTGCTACAAAGGTAGTAGGTCCACTAGACTGAGATATCTCAGTAGGCCTTTTGGTTTTCCTATGTTTGTGGGTCTTTTGAGGTTGTGATGATGATGGAACATTAGGGATTGGTTCAATATTTGTGGGTCTTTTGAGGTTGTCCTAACTTTTCGCCTAGCGGCATTAACTTTTGAGTTACCAGCATAAACCTCAATTTCATTCCAAAAAGCATTTTCATCATCAATTTTGATTCTCACAAGCCCTCTTTCTGTTTTTATTCTTACTTTTTCTCTCAAATCTTTTTCTCACTTGAATCACTTTGTCTGTTTTTCATTCACACATCTCTCTTTCTATTTTTGAACTCACAACATCTCTCGATTCTTTTTCTCACTGAATCACTCTGTTTGTTTTTCATTCACACATCTCTTTTTCTATTTTTATTTTCTCTCTATTCTTTTAAGCTTACATTTTTTCTCTAGTCATACATAAGTAATTATATCAGCAATAGTAATTATACATATCAGTAGTAAGTTAGTCCAACAATACTAACTTGAATTGCATCATCAGATGTTGTTCTACTCCATTTCAAGCATCATTTGTGCATACTCTACTGCATATTAACATAATTAACCTCCCCTCAATCAATACTTCAGAGGTTAAACATTCCAATACTTGCAATCAGATATTGAAATCTGCCAACATCAAATGCTTTTATGAGTAAGTCTGCAACATTTAGATCTGTGTGAATCTTGATCATCTGAATAAGCTTCTTCTCATTGGAATCTATGATAAAGTGATGCCTAATCTCAATGTGCTTGGTCTTTGAGTGAAACACTGGATTCTTAACTATGCAGATGGTGCTTTCATTTTCAATGAAAATCTTGGTGTTTATAAAGTTGTATCCATAATCAAGCAATTGATTTTGAATCTAGAGTACTTGTCCACAGCAACTAGCAGTAGCTACATACTCTTCTTCAGTAGTAGAGGTGGCAACTATAGTTTGCTTTTTGCATTGCCATGAAAGCAATCTTCTTCCAAGAAATTGACAACCTCCTGTTGTGGATTTCCTGTCTAAACTTACACCAGCATAGTCACTATCAGTATAAGCTTCCAAATTAAATGGCGAGTCCTTATGATACCAAAGGCCCAATTTAGGTTGACCTTTAAAGTATCTAAAGATTCTTTTCATAGCATGAAGATGTGAACCTTTAGGTGTAACTTGGAATCTTGCACAAGCACATACAACAAACATTATATAAGGTCTAGAAGCTGTTAGATACATCAATAATCCAATCATTGATCTATATAAGTGAACATCAACATCTTCAGCTTCTGTATCCTTGAGCAATATTTTGTAGTCTCTATAGGTGTACTTGCTGTCTTCACAGTTGAAAAACCAAACTTCTTCAAAATTTCATCCACATACTTGTCTTGATTTATGAAAATCCCATCATTTTTCTATGTTACTTGCAGTCCTAAGAAGAAAGTGAGCTCTCCTATAGAACTCATTTGAAACTTCTTATGCATTAGTTTTTCAAACTTAGTGCATAAACTTTCTTAGTAGATCCAAAAATGATATCATCAACATATACTTGAACTAGTAGAATATCACCTTTGACTCTTTTAATGAACAAAGTCTTATCTATCTGGCCTCTTTGAAATCCATTGTCCAATAAATAAGTAGATAAAGTCTCATACAAAGCTCTAGGAGCTTGATGTAGACCATATAATGCCTTTTCTACCTTATAAACTCTGTCAGGGAACTCTAGATCTTCAAACCCTGGAGGTTGATAGACATAAACTTCCTCTTCAATCTTGCCATACAGAAATGCACTCTTCACATCCATCTGGTATACTACAAAGTCTTTGAATGAGGCATAGGCTAAGAACAGCCTAATTGCTTCAATCCTAGCAACTGGAGCAAAAACCTCATCATAATCTATTCCTTCTTCTTGAGTGTAACCCTGTGCAACCAGCCTTGCCTTGTTTCTAATCACAATACCTCTTTCATCTTTCTTGTTCCTGTACACCCATTTAGAAACTCAATGGCTCTTTGCCATGTGGTAAATCCACCAAGGTCCAAACCTATTTTAACTTGAACTGCAAAAGCTCTTCTTGCATAGCTTCTATCCAGCTTGGATCTTTTAATGCTTGGATTACCTTTTTGGGCTCTTCTTGGGATAGGAAACAAGCAAACAGACAAGTATAAAGGTCTTCATGAGATTTCCCTTCATAAACAGCACTAATAAACCCTTGTTCATTTGTAGTCTTTGTCATTCTCCTTGTCAATACACCAGACTGTACATCACCAATCACATGATCAAGTGAATAATCTTTATGATTCTGTATTTAGAGTAAAGGAACTGGATATGTGTTATAGTTGCTTCATGCCACATTCCTGTTTCATCCGCAAAGAAATCAACATTGTGGCTGTAGCATTATCATCCTAAAATAAAACATGTGTGCTTCAGTATTAATACTTGGCCTAGCATTATTAACACCTGAGTATCTGTTTTTCAGATTCTCTTGAACAGCAATTCCACTTCTTGACATACAGCCTTCATACGTCCTTACTTTCCAGCATCATAGAAGGTTTTGGGTTGCATCATTTACTCAGCAATCTTAAAAGAAGAATCAAATATGAACCATCTTCATATTGGCATCAAATGTTGTCTTGCTAGATCCTGTCAACCTTGCTAGAATGACTTGTACCAATACTTACTTCTGTACCTACAGAAATCATTAGAGTTTTTACTTGCAACAACTGACACATAATTCATTGATTTTGTCAAGAACATTAATATCAACAGCCGACTTTTGGTCGCATCACCTGCAATAATAGGAATTACCTCCAAAAACCTAATATGTAAGTTTTCTTTCTACTTCCTAGTTCGAAAGTGTGTATACCCTAAAAGCTTTACTATTCAATGAGTATCCAACAAGAATCATCATCTTACTTTCCATCAACTGCCTTAAATTAATCTAAGGATAAATGGTAACATGAACACCTAGAATCAAATGGTCTCATAGAACTTTAGAGCAGGTGTTCATTCTAATATTCCTCTAAACAGTTATTAAGGGGTCTTAGTATGAGGCTTAACTACAAATATCCCTATTTCTGCACATAGCAAGCAGTAATAACTCTTATCCAAAATGTAGTAGGTACTTAGAGTCCAGCTAACTGGTCTAGGCACCTCAGTTAGTTCCCTATTTATCACTCTTCAGGCAATACCATTTTGCTGAGGAGTTCTAACTATACTAAATTCTTTCTTAATGCCTTTCTGTTCACAAAACTCACTCATAACTTTATTCTTGAACTATGTTCCATTGTCACATCTGATAATCTTACATTATTATCAAGCTAATTTGTCTATAATCAGTTTATAAATCTCTTAAGAATGCCACTAGTCTCATCCTTAGTTGCTAGCAGCCTCAGTTAGTGTCCTATTTATCCTCTCAGCAATACCATTTTGCTGAGGAGTTCTAACTATACTAAATTCCTTCTTAATGCCTTTCTGTTCACAAAACTCACTCATAACTTTATTCTTGAACTCTGTTCCATTGTCACATCTGATAATCTTTACTTTCTTATCAACTAGATTTTCTATCTCAGTTATAAATCTCTTAAGAATGCCACTAGTCTCATCCTTAGTTGCTAGAAAGAAAACCCAAGTAAATCTGCTATAATCATCAGTGACAACTAGACAATATTTCTTATTCATTAAGCTGCTCATAAAAGTTGGACCAAACAAGTCCATATGCAACATGAATAAAGGCTGAGTAATATAAGGCAAGCAACACAAGTTTGGTCATTTT
>BQNB010037728.1:8295-40795 GCA_026074375.1 Tanacetum coccineum | reverse complement strand
CTAGGCCAGAGTTGGATAAATCAAACTTTAAGGGTGAAAATAACCCTATAGGGGGAGGTTGAACAGCATTATAGCTTACAAACCCCACACCCTTTCTACTTTTGTCAGGTATCTGACTCCCTAAAAATTTGGTATAGACTCTTACAGCATTATCAAAATTTTCATTTTAAGTTGACTGCCATTCTTTTTCTTACATAAAAGCTTTCTAACTCCTATTTAAGCCATGCTAATTTTCTGATCTTTATATGAGATAATCTTTTTTAAGAACATACTAAGTTTGCTCACAAAAAATAACCTCATTCTTTTTGTAAAAGACAAATAGCTCTTCCTTACATATGTTAACCCTCTTTTTATAATTGGCTAAAAAATTGAAACTCAGATTTGTTTAAACTCATAATTTTAATCATCAAGTTAAGTTTTAAATAGTTTTAAAAAGCTTTTTAGAAAATTTTTGATCAAGATTTGTCATAAGTACCTCAGAGTCTAAAAAGTCATAAGAGCCATGTTTGTAGGGGACATTATTCCATCATCTACCATATAATCTCTTAGGTCAAAATCCCAACCCCTAACCAACCACAACTAACGCACCACTAAAACACAAACCTACCGGAACATCAAACCCCAGATGAGGTGTTGATTCTCCATCAATTATCCACCATGAGCTTTGGAAAGAAATTTATTCCACATTTAAATCCTTCTTCCCTCTTAATGCCTTTCTTTTTACAAAACTCACTCATAACTCTATTCTTGAACTCTGTTCCATTGTCACATCTGATTATATTTACTTTCTTATCAACTAGATTTTCTATCTGAGTTATAAAGCTCTTAAGAATGCTACTAGTTTCATCCTTATATGCTAAAAAGAAAACCCAAGTAAGTCTGCTATAATCATCAGTGACAACTAGACAATATTTTTTATTCATTAAGCTGCTCACAAAAGTTGGACTAAACAAGTCCATATGCATCATGAATAAAGGTTGAGTAATAGAGTTCTGAATCTTGGACTTACAGGAGGCTTTGTGTTACTTTCCTTTAAGACAAGAAACATAAGTTTGGTCATTTTCAAAATGTTTTGTAGGAAAACCTCTCACAAGGTTATCCTTAACAAGTTTATTGATAGTTTTAAAATTTATATGACCTAGCCTCCTATGCCATAGTATTGATTCATCAAGTGTGGCCTTTGCAACAAGACAAGTTAAACACTCTTTAGGAACAATATTCTTTATATCAACACTATACATGTTGTTCTTTCTAGGAACTTTAAGTAAAACCTGACTTTCATTAGCTAACTTAAAGTCAGGAGACAGAACAAAACATCCAGTGTCAGTAAAAAGAACACTGTTCTTTTTGTCACACATCTGTGAAACACTAAAAAGGTTAAATTGTAACTCCTTGACAAATTACACATCCTCAAAATCAAGCTTACCAGTTTTAAGAGTTCCTTAACTAGTAATTCTTCCTCCTTTGGCTCCTCCCCCAAAGGTAACATATCCTCCATCAAATTCTTTGAAGTCTGAGAGATAGGAAATGTTGCCTGTCATGTGCCTTGAGCATCCACTGTCAACATAGCCTTGATCTTCTTTTTGTGGATGACCCTGCACATAAAAATAAGGAAATTAGTTCCCTTTAGGGACCCAAGACATCACTGGCTTGGATCTGCCTCATGCATCAACATAATTATATCTCTTGAAAGTAATTGATGCACTGTTAAGTTTGGTAGGTCTCCAAACCCAACATGCTGAGGCCTTAACAGCATTAACCTGATTTGCCCTGACAGCATTAACTACTACTGTATTTGGCCTAGCAGCATTAACTGCTTTTGGCCTAGCAGTATAAAATTTTCCCTTAGCAGTATTAACTTTTTGGCTAAAATTTTTGTTAGTTAATGTTGTTCTTATTTGATAGGGACTCTTTATAGTTGATTGTGCTGATTTAGAAAAATGTGACATTGGTCAAGCACTATTAACTATAGTTTTGGGATGAGCAGTATTAACAGGCCTAGCAGTATTAAGTAGTCTTATGCCAGTTTTCATTAAAACTGCTCTTGGAGCCATGTTCCTTTGAGCACTAGGGTAAGCCTTTTTAGCAGAATAATTGTAATTCACCCTTGTATAGTTACTCCCAGATACCACCCTTTCCCTTTGATGGTAATTGCAGTTAGCCTGCACATGGTCAAAACTTCCACAGACAAAACAAGCTTTATTGTACATTACAAAGTCACTTCCTAGTTATTGGGACTTCTGATTATTCCAGATTCTTTGATTTCCCCTAGGACCTTGTGATCTGTACATTTCAGCATACTTAACTGGTTTCCTAACTGGTTTTTCTTATTGTTTAGGTCTAACAAATTCTATCTTATTAGGAAAAACAGTTTTCTTTTCAAACTTATCAACATCTGACACCAATTCCTCAACCAATGGGGCATCAGGAGATTCCCTAACCTCATTAGAAGTATCTTCACTGGATATCCTTCAAACTCAGGCTGTTGGAACTCCTCTAGACCAGAGTTGGACAAATCAAGGTTTGGAGGTAAAAATAACCCTGTAGGGGGAGGTGGAACAACATTATAGCTTACAAACCCCACACCCTTTCTACTTTTATCAGTTATCTGACTCCTTATTAATTTTTCTAAACTCTTAGAAGAATTATCAAATTTTTCAATTTTAAGTTGATTGCTTTCTTTTTCTTGCTTAAGCTTTTCTAACACACTTTTAAGCATACTAATTTCTGAGTCTTTATATGAGATATCTCTTTTTAGAACAGCAAGTTGCTCACAAAACATAACCTCATTCTTTTTGTAAAAGACAAGTTGTTCTTTTACAGATGCTAACCCTCTTTTATAAGTAGCTAGATTGAACTCAGATTTGTTAAACTCTATTCTTAAATCATCAAGTTGAGTTTTAAGAGTTTCAAATCTTTTTAGACAGGTTTTTAAACAAGTTTTATCATTATGTACCTCAAAGTCTAAAAAAAGCCATAAGAGCCATGTTTGTAAGGATTTCATCATCTGCCATATAGCTTTAGTCAAAACCAGCTCCATCAATAGCCAACATAGCTTTGGAAGAAGTTTCTTCTACATTTACAGTTCTTCTAGAGCTGTCTTGATTCTATTTCCTGCTATCTTGGTTCCTATGTCTTCTGCACTCCCTTGCAAAGTGTCCCAACTTGTGACAGTTAAAACACGCCACCTTAGACTTGTCATATCCAGTTGTGTCACTCCCATTGATAGTGATCTTTCTACCAGTTTTCTGGAAAAACCTTCTTGTCCTCATGCTCAGCAATGCTAACTGCCACTTCAAATCCATCTCTTCTAAGTCGTCTTCATGGATTTATTTAAGGTCCTCGTGTACAAGTTGAGACCCATTTGGTTGATTGGCCAAAAATGCATAAAAAGTGGCATCACTTAAGTTAGCAGTACTAACTTGAGTACTAGCAGTGCTGACTTGAGTGTTATCAGTACTAACTTCATAAGCAGTATTAACTTCATTAGTACTACTAGGAGATGACACAAAGGCCATGTTCTGAGAACTTGAACTTGAGCTTGAGTTTGTAGTTCCTTTAACCTCTTGTTCAATAATCTTGAAATTGTTGTAGAGATCATCAAAGCTCATTGTGTCTAGATCAGGTTTATTTCTCCAGACCACAACATGTGTATTCCACTCAGAAGGCAAACTTCTCAAAAATTTCAAATTAAGATCTTCTTGTGAAATATTTTCACCCAGAATAGCCAGCTGACTTACAATCTTCTAAAGTCTATTAAAAATAGAGTCAAGAGACTCTGTGCTTGGAGCACTAAAGTTCTCATACATTTGCTTCAGAAGAGTCTTCTAAGTCTTCTTTGTGGCATCATTACCACCAAATCTTGTTTGTATAGCAGCAAACAAAGTCTTAGCATCCTTGTATTGATTAAATGTCAATAGATGTTCATTTGGAAGTGTCATCAGTAACATACTTCTTGCCTTCACATCATTCTTCTTTTGAGCCTTTTCTTTAGTTGTTACAGGACCTGGTACTAGTGTATTTGAGGTACCCTCAGCATTTGTTATTGTTTGAGCTACTGGTTTGAATGAGTTTCTATTATCTATGACATCCCATAGAGCATAGTCTTGTACTTGAAAGTATTGCTCAATTCTTAGTTTCCACATTTCATATTCACCATGTTTGAGAATGGGCAATTTTGCAGTAGTATGGGTTTGAGCAGTTTCTAGATCCATCTCTTCTTTATGAGTAAAGAGTTCTTCTTGTTAGTTTCTTCTAGATCAAAGTTTCAGAACACAAGCTCTGATACCACTTGTTGATCCCAACTCAAGATCTATTCTTTAGCTTGTAAAGAGTATGTTACCTTGGATAAATCCAAAATAACAATGGTAGAAACTTTGTGAAACGGTATAAACATGATAGTACAGAAAAGCTCTGATCTTATTATATTATCAATAAAACAGTACTCTGTGTAGTACTAGGGTTTTACAAACTGGAAGCAAATATCAAAATGTATAACTGTGTTAGTATAACCATAACCAGGATCCTCCTTATACACCAAGAGTCCTTTACAAGATAACAACAAAACTTCTAGAAATTCTAATATATAACTGCAAATCTTCTAACTTAATAAGATATACACTGAATAAGTCAATACATATCACTTAACATGTCTTTATCACTTTAGTAATCTTAATCTTCATGCAGCAGTCTTAAGTCCTTTAGCAGTCTTAAGTTAGTACTGGCAGTTCTAACTTACTCTAGCAGTACTAACTGGTTAGTACTGACTAAGCAATTTATCACTTAATCAACATAAATTAATACTACTCACTAAGCATACTAATCAACAAATAAGAAAACATAATCATTTTAAGCTAAATTAATCTAAACTACTAGTATTGAAAAGAGAAAGAGGATAGGACCGAATGATGAACCAAATCGAATATAAAACCACCTGATTACATAAACTAAGAAAAATACCTAGTTTATTTCTCTAATAGCCTTTATTTTGCTAAATAGTAAAAAACGTTGCAAACTTTATTAACTACAAGCTTAATAAAAACTAAATAAAGCTCTAAACTTGGAAAATTAATCTAACTTATTAACCCTAAAGCCTCCACGCCTCATTGAGTTAGAATCGAATCCATCAAATCACAACTCAAACAATGGTTAAACAATATGAATAAGCTATAAGCTAAAAACATTAATTTCAAAATATTAAGTATTTTGAAATAGAAAAGCTAAAGCTAGTAGATCTAAATGATTAAGCTATTTCAATAAGACTAAAAAACTAAATTAAAAGGTTTTGGAAAAATAAGATAAAAATGACAAATAAGCTAGAAATAAGCTAATCGAATAATCTATTAAATAGCTTAATTCAACAACTAATGGAGAAGAAGAAATCAAATAAGCGATCTTTAATTTTCGAATATTTAAGCTTAAAATCAAATCGAATAAGCATAAGGAGCTTGTTCAAAATAGAGATAATACGCTTTTAAGCAAACAGCCAAAATAAGCTTAAAAAGAACAGAAAGAAAAAAAGAGGATTAGAGAAAAGAACAAGCTCAGACACTTCCACCACAAACATAATTCAGTTAATAAGATTAAAATAGTATGATTACAATAAGCTAGATAAGATACAAAAATGCTTTTAACAATAATTTCTAAAATAAGCTAAAACTATAAAAATAAGCTACACTAATTTTGAGAGAAAAACTATTAAAAAACTACACTAAACTCAAATTCTCTACCAAAGAAATGAACTGATGCGTGTCTTTTTAAAGCCCAAACCCTTGAGGGGTATTTTTGTCCATTCACTGTGCTAGCCAATCATAGCCCAAGAAACAGGGGTATTTTGGTAATTGTTGTAGGTGGAGCGTATGTGTGAAAATTCTAGGAAACTACTCTCAACCTCCTCATTATTGCCAATCATTGGCATGGGAATAACAACTCACAATTAACAAGATCCACCAATTGCATGCTTACACGTAGCTTCTAGAAGTAATCATATTGGTTCGGATATCCCGAGCCAACAACTGAGTCCACTTCCTGAGCACTCGAAGCCAATCAACCAAGTCATGAGCCAACAACTGAGCCGCCACCTATATCCGAACCTGTCATACCTACATATATATGATTAGAACGCCACGTGTAACCACATGAGTGGTGCCACGTGGCATGTGAGACCCACACCAGGTCAGCTGCCATGTCACAGCCACCAGCATGTGGGGTCCACTTGCTGACGTGTCAGCCACGTCAACAGCTGACGTGGATAATACAAAAAGAGCACCTCAGCCAGACTCAAACCATGGACCTCCCAAGCAAAGCTCTAAGGTGGTCAAGGTTAACCATCGTGCTAAGGCTTCCTCTTGATTATTATATACATAACACAAAAAGTTCAAATATAAAAGGCTTGTACCGTTGGTTTGGGCCAAATAAGGCCACAAAAGTTCAAATAAGGCCAAATAAGGCCACAAAAAGTTCAAATAAAAAAGGCCACAAAAAGGTTAAGTGAGTCTACAAGTTTTATGGGCTGTTGGTTTGGGCCTGGTTCATTAGTTAAGCAAAAGGCCAAATAAGGCCACAAAAAGTTCAAATAAAAAAGGTCAAAATAAAAGGCGGTTAAAACCGTTGGACTTCGTAAATTTCGTGCTCTTTCCAATGAGTTACTCAAGGGAATTTATCCGACTTCAATTTGAATCCTCAATAAACATGAAAACGTCGTCGAAACACACCCAAAAATTACCATTTTTGCTTTATTTTCAATCCTTTGTACCTGTAAGACATAATAACATAATTGCAGTATAATTACTCATATTTTATGGTTATTAGTCTGATATATATGTTTTAGGGGTATAATGATGTGTGTTTAAGCACACATCAGAGAAATTTACATAGACAGCGGGTTCGTGTAATTCCCTTCCAGACATAAGAAATACTAACACCAGAACATCACAATGTGAAATAAAGCCACATACTTTTATGAGAAACACAAAAAGGAGTAATGCATGATTAATAAATACGTTCGTCTACAAATTGATATAGATATACCCCAGTAGATAGATTTAAATTTAGTTTAATTATCTAAAAACAAACCAAACTCTCAAACCATGATATTTACTTGCTTTTATAAAAATATAAAAACACAAAAAGAATCTTCTCTCAACCCCGTAGACCTTTGTTAGATTCTGTTCGAGCCTTCCCAACCTATTCCCCTAGAGAACGTTAAAAACCTCCTAAGTCTTGCCTTACAAACACTACAACGATTAGGTACACTTGCCTAGGATTTAGTAAAACTTCATGTTGAAGTCTATGACACCGCACATCAATTTTTTAGGCTCGCTGCGTGGGGAACTAGTTTAGGTTTCGATCATTTTTACTTAGTCTACTCGCTTGATTCCTAATCAAGAATTAATTTTATTTTCAGTATATTAGCTTTCTCGTAGTCTATCTTTTCTTTGTGTTATTTGTTTCGTGAATCTTTTTCGTTGACCTCTATGGGAGACAAAAATCCTATCCGTACTCTTGGAGATTACTCCAAACCTAGCCACGAGGGCTATCGAAACACCATTGAGCTCCCCAAAGGGAACAATGTGGTGCCTCTGCGATCCGACACCATCCGGTTGGTGTAAAATGGATGCTCTTTCTACGAACTTTGGATCCGAGGATCCAAACCAACATCTTAAGGATTTCCTAAAACTTGTAGACTCACTTAACCTTGATGTTGCAAATAGGGAAAGGACGCGCCTATGTTTATTTCAATTTTCCTTTCGCGATCAAGCTAGCAATTGGCTTGAACGTCTTCCTGCAGGATCCATCTCCACCATGGATGATCTTACTACTCGTTTCCTTTCTCAATTCTTTCCACCAGGAAGGACTACAAAACTCCGAAATGACATCCTGATGTTCCAACAACATCAAGGTGAACCTCTTTCTGAAGTATGGACTCATTTCAAGGACTTACTCCGAAAAGTCCCTTACCATGGCATCGATCTTTGGTTCAAGTACAAATATTCTACGACCGCATCAATCACACCCTAAAAAGGACAGTGGAATACGTCACTGAAGGCTGATTGAGAAAAATGAGTGCAGAAAAGGCTTAGAACATTATCAAGGAGTTGGCCCAATATAAGGAAGAAGGATGGAACAACCCTATCTTCCAAGAAGAAGGAAGCCTTAACTACAGAAAATGCCAACATAGAGCAATTATTAGGGGTTATAGAATGACAAGTTGATACGCTCATGAAGGACGCAATCTCGCTAATGGGGAAGAGTGGAGACCTGTGTGCGCTGATAAGAAATACAATGCTTCAACTACCGAATAGTACCATCACATCAAAGAATTTCTAAGTCTCGTAACGAATTTCATACTTGACCAATAAGAAAAAGTTCACAACTTGAAGAATACATGTGCGTTATAGGAAGTGATTTCATGCAACTCTCTTGGAAGTTGTTGAGAAATTAAAAGAAGAAATAAGGGTTAAAAAGAATAAATTTGCGAAGATCAAAAAAATCATGAGGTACCCCGACACTGAGGATCTCGAGCCCCTTAATGGTCATAAATTCTCGGAAGCTCTCACAGAAAAGGCATCTTTCCATACACCTAAATTTGTCTCACCAAAGTCACTCTCTGTCAAATACGTCCACACAATCTTCCCTAGTCCACCTCTTTTAAGGGAAAGTACCTTTGGCTTTAAGCTTGGTACAAATAATAACTGAAACGTCAAGTCCCGATATGATGCAGAAAATTCAAGCCTACAAAGTTCCCTACAAGTCCTCCCATCATTTGAGGTATACACACTGCCTATGACTTTCCCGGAAGAAGTAAAAGAGACTATAGGAATCCTGATGGAGGTAGAACCTTTAGACCACATGAAACTAGAAGATTTAGGCTTGAATACTTGTAGTCATGTCATCTTTCTTAGTTCTAGGGAAATTCCTAGTGTTGATGAACCGGAGCCTCAACTTTTACCCAATTTCTCACCCTTAGATGTAAATCTAGGAGACAAAAGAGGGGTACCCACCCATCAAACCACATAGTCCAGATAGTTTTAGGATGAAGGTAATAGACAAATAAACCCTTAATACACCACCTTCGCCATATATGGCATATTTCCACCCTAAGGATACATATTGTTATTATCACCCATGCATTGATGATCCTAAGAAACATTATGGATTTAAACCAGGTTTATTAAGACAAAGTAATCCTAGGTGTTGATTTTTTGAATATGGAAGATGATAGAAAATGATTGGGTATTAGAATCTAAGGAAGTTTCTAACTTAGAAACCTTTTAATCCCAACAAAAAAGTTAGAAAAGGGTAAGATTAAAGAAATGCACCATTTAGAGCATATAATTCAACAACCACTTTTTCAACATATGGCTCCTTATCACCATAATGGTGTGTACTGTTACTATCACCCGCACTTAACCTTAAGTGTAGGAAAACCCTCCCCTTTATCTGTTAAATAAGGGTACAGTCATGCTCGTGACTCGAACAAAAACAAGCGTTTCTCATAAGGCAACCCGAGCATATCTCATTTACTTGTCTTTTATTTCATGCATCTTAGGAGTGTCGTGTATTTTAATTCTTTATCATTTATTTTTACATGTTTGAATTATTTGTGATCATGCTTTGTTTTGTTTTTAACTTCGTCTTATTAACAATCAAAGGTATTTTGCATAAAAAAAGTATAAGGGAAAATATCCGGTTTATAAGAACCAATTCAAACATATAAAATAAATTGTTTAGATTAATTCACGTCAGTTTCGAGTCATATGATTGTAATGATTAATCTCAGGTTTTATGTAGTATTTTATGCAGGAATTAACTAATAAAATTACGTGCAGGAAATTTTTCAAGAAAAACGAAAGAAAATTTTTCACAGACGCTGGAGACGGCGTCAGGATTTATCCTGACGGCGTCACGTCTCCAGTTTTGTGAAAATTTGAAAATTTTCAATTATTTTCGAAAAAATAAATTTTGCAATACCTAAAAATTGTAATTATTTTGTAAACCTGCAGAAACCTATGATTACATCATCACTTTCATCCTATCTTTACTGCTTTCATAGAGTCAACCCTAAAGTTTCGTTGTATATATCATTATCCCGCCGATTTTACGCCAGGTGTAGTTGTCTTTGTCTTTGATTTACAGGTTATATTTGATGAGAAGAAGCTTGGAAGTTCTTAGGAAGTTTCATTGGACGATTCTTAGAGGACGATTTAACCAGTTATCACATGTTTCTTCTCCATTATTGAGCAAACCAGGAGAGTAATAGTTTCTTTTACTTGTTTTCTTATTCCTTTATTCGTTTATACAAGTACTTTTATGAACATTGGGGACAATGTTCAACTTAAGTGTAGGGGAAAATAAGCCTAAGAAACTATTCCTTCAATTTCCATTTGCTTGTTCCTTAAAATAATGGGCAATATATCAAAACATAGCGTAAAAGGTAATTTTAACCAAAATTTAAATTTTTTTATGACACATACCGACGAAAACTGAGTATTAATCGCATTTCATGAATAGGAATTTATATGACTAGCAGAAAAACCCTCAAAATTCCACCTAAAAAATGTGAGGTTCGCCTTTAAATCTATAGGAATCCGGGTATCCATTTTTGATACCCATGATAATTTTACATTTAGCTTGTTCGAGTTAAGGTTCAAATGCAGTCATATGTGTCTATTTCGTCGTTACAGATGTGTACGTATGGTCTTAGTCGCCTTTTCTAGAACATTAGTATCTGTTTAAAATTATATGAGTGTACCGGTAGTGTATTAAATTCTAGAACTTTTTTTTGTGATGTATCCCTACACCGCATAGTAAGAATTAGGATTTGCTAAATGATAAGAGGCACTAGGATTAACCCATGTTTTAAACATGTAATTGTTATGATGGTCACCTCGATCATATAACTATCCCACACCCTTTCCATGCACTTATTTTTAGTGCAGGATACCCCTAGTACACCCCTCCGAGCCTATCCTTTTTCACGGTTCTCTTAATTTTCAGGTTAAGCAGGACTATTAATGAAGAGCATTGCTAACCCTTAAACCAATTGTTACACCCAAAATCTCCTTAGCCTACCTTGTATGTACTCATCTTTAGTACATTATTGTTTTAACCCAAGTTAATTATTTGAATACACGGTTTCTAAGTCTTTATCCTTGTAAATATAGTTTTGGGACGATTGAGATTCATGGTAGTATTTATTTTGCGAAAGAATGGGAAAGAAAAGTTAAGTTAATACCCCCATATGATTGTCAAATGATCTCCATGTTATGTTGATCCACCTCAATTCGGGTCATTATTTAGATTGTAATTATGAGTTCTAAAACTCAAGTGTAGGGGTGCATTTATAAGCCCCAAGTGATATATTATGTTATTAAAAAAAGAGATTGATGTAGAGTTTGTATATCTTTGTTCGAGTCTTTGGCTTAACAACCAAATCATCGTGTATTCTTATAAATAATTAGCTAAAACTTTCACCTTAAATTCACCCAAAAAGCCCCCTAAATACATCCCATTCATTTCTGTTTCCATTAATGTTATCTTACACCTACACCTCACAACCCTTAAAAGACCTCTTTGATAGTAATGACTAGTACTTGCGCCTAGCGGTAGAGGTTTGATCCTTTACCAAGCCTATGGTAATTTATACGTTATAACAGGTAATAAGTGTTAATTTTCCATTTCCCATAATTGTTATAATTCATTATACACCTGAGTGAAAGAGAGAATCCAAACACTTGTGTGGGGTGCTAGTATATACTTTTCGTGCTTTTAATTACAAAGTCTAGAAGGTTGTGTTGTAAACTAATTTTAAAGAGTAGGTTAAATGCCCTCAATATTGCTATTATCTAGGTAGAAAAACCCATTTGCTTGAGGACAAGCAAATCCCAAGTGTAGGGGTATTTTATGAGGTGTCATTTTATACATCTTTGCACGGTCATTTAACCCCCTAAATCATGCAAATATGCTCAGATTATATGCTTAATCGTTTATTTTCATGTTTTTAGCACTTGGATGGCTTTTGGAGGAAATACACGTGACTTGGGCTCATTTAGAGAAGAAACGGACAAGACTACGACTACACCAAATCCTTTGAAGAAATCGTGCATACAGAGTGTGGAGATGGCGTCACGAGTTCCAAGTGATGGCGTCACGATTTTTAAAGCGACGGCGTCGTAGATTTGACGACGGCGTCAGAGCGTAGCCGACTTAAAGTGGCTCTAAAAGATTCGACGTGGCGACGGCGTCACGATTATAACTCGATGTCGACGCGACGATTTCTCTATATATACAAAACTGATTTTAGGGTTTCACCTGAGTGAAAGAGAGAATCCAAACACTTGTGGGGTGCTCAGTATATACTTTTCGTGCTTTTAGACTCTATACAGAAGTCATACAGAACGTTGTATGATTGTAGCTTACTAACTGTTAGATAGGTATGCCATTTGAGCGAAATGTTCATGCAAACGATGAGAACTGCCGCGCACCAGGTCCATCTGCTATATATACATCGTCACAAAAACCACCATCGATTTGACTGATCAAAAAACTGTGCAGGATACAAAGCGAATATCTCTCTGGAGTGAGTAAGGGGTACTTTTACTTGAATGGTTTTTCTTGCCATTGTTTACTCCTACCGTCTATTCTCACCCACGCTCATATTAGCGCGACAACCCAGAAATTCAGACAAGATGAGCAATAGATACTCAGTATGAATTAGTGCAACTTAGATTAAATACGTTATACTATCCTTTAATCATGCTATTTTAAGCGCACGTGGGAAATGGCTGTTTTGAGGAATATACACAGTGGACTTGGCTCATTAGATAGTGATTCAGTCAACCCAAGCGAACGATCATCAAACTTAACGATTTACTCAAGCTACAGTCGGGTAACATACCAACTATCCTTTGAAGAAATCGTGGCATGACAGAGTGTGGAGATGCGTCTAAACAGAGTTCCAAGTGATTGGATGTCAACGATCTTTTAAAAGCGACGGCGTCGTAGATTTGACGACGGCGTCAGAGCGTAGCCGACTTAAAGTGGCTCTAAAAGATTCGACGTGGCGACGGCGTCACGATTATAACTCGTATGTCGAACTCGCGTGAAACACAGATATTCCTATAATTTACAAAACAACTAACTTTTAAGGGTTTTAACTAGTGTACATCTTTTAGAGAGCAACCCTAGGCTTTTATATTGACGTACTGAAGCAGCTTATTAGAGAGCCGTCTTATGGTACCGCAAAACCCTATTGTAACAGTCTTTACTACATGTTTAATCAAGTGAAGTTTCCTCTATCCCTGTTGAATCTCTTCAATATGTCTATGTTTGTTTGAATTATTCTTGTTCTTCGCTTTGCTTAACATGCGAGGCTAGATATATTAGTAACTTTACTTATGATTGCATGAAACTTAGTTTTTCAATAACCTTTTAATGTTCTTCTTGAGTGATGGATGTGCGCGTTGGGGGCTATTATGAAAACTAGGCAACAGCCTTAAGATATCTAAATTGACAATAGACATCTAGAGAAACGCAGTGTGTAGAAAGGATCACATCGTAAAAGTATATCATCATCAACCTACCTAATATGGTTATCCCTCTTAAGATATTTTGATGCATTTAATATACTCTTAGGGGGCCTTGTAATAGTCTTCATACTAACCTTTACCCTTGGCGTTGCCTTAACGTAATATTACGTAGACGCAGGTTCGTGGTAATCGTTCATAGGACTAGGAAAATCTTACCACAGAAACACATATCATCACAAGTGTTACAAAGCAACAGTATTAGGAGAACATACTAAGGAGTAGTGCATGATTAAGTAAATACGTTCGTTTACCATATAGAGTTATCACCAGTAGTTTAGATATTAATTAGTTTAAATTAGGTAAAACAAACCAACCTCTCAAACCATGATATTTTACCTGCTTTCTATAAAATATAAAAATACAAAAGAATCTTCTCTCAACCGCATAGACCTTTGTTAGATTCTGTTCGAGCCTTTCCAACCTATTCTCCTAGAGAATGATAACAACCCTCGAGTCTTACCTTACTACACTACAACGGTTAGGTACTCTGCCTAGGGGATTATAAAACTCCTTGCGAGTTGCAAGACCCGCATCAATAGATGACAAATTATGACATGTGAAGTTTGGGTTATATGAAATAATAACGGACGATGATCATGATGACAAATGATGAATATGATAAAGATGATGGATGATGTATGATGATTATTTAGTTAGAAAACTATTGGTTTAAAACATATAAACTTTATTTTCTACTTTCGATGATTTTATTATTGTCATCGACAAAACATGGATAGATCGTAAAATAAAAATAAAAATTTTGATGGTGTATTTATATTAACATACTCCTTTTGGAGATTAGTACTGTTTCTTTGGTTCATTCGTTCACATTTATTATCCCATTCTTTGACGTTGATAGTAATGTTACTCGCTCTGTACTTCTTTGATCATCTGTACTATTCATTAAGTTCTTAGTTTTCGTATGTTTTCTTATCAGTATAGATATTCTATCCTTCTTTAAGGATTCTCATGACATTTAATCTGTTCATAAATGCACATTGTAGACATTCTATATTTTGCCTTTATTTTATTTGGTATTCGTTCACTATCTTATTTGATTATTTCATTGAACCTCTTGAAGATGTTTTGAAACATAACCTAAAGTTACGAGCTATATTCCTCGCGTTGAAGATCTGGAGACACCACCTATACAGTACAAGGTGCACTGTGTTTATCGACCATCAAATCGAGCAAACTACACAGACTATGGAAGATATGCTACGAGCTTGATCGTAGAAGCAGTTGGAATACTAATCTACGTCTAGTCGGATTTTCTTACAATAATAATTATCATACAAGCATTAAGGCTGCACCGTTCAAGGCACTTAATGGTCGTAAGTGTCGATCACCTATCTGCTCGACTGAGGTTAGAGATAGCCAACTCACTGGTCCAGAGATTAAACAAGAAACAACAAAGAAGATTGTTCTGATCAGATTATGTTTGCAAGTTGCTCGTGATTCCCAGGAGAGCTACGCTGATGTGAGGCGTAATGTCACACCCCGCCAAGGCGGAAACGCGAGGCGTAAACAAGAATGGATATCGTCACAACACATGGTGTCTCTATAGAGAATACTAAAATGAAAACTAAAGTAAAGCAAAGACACATAGTGTCATAACAATACCCAAAACCTAACCAAAAATCCAAAAGGCGTCTTTATTGATGAAACAAAAGTTCTCGCCAATAGAAAGACATGCAACAATTATCCAAAGTCAATCAATGCAAAAATTCAAGACAAGAAATAAAAATCTTCATGACATCCTATGGTCTCTTACTAGCCACTTCTTTCAATCTTATTTCCACCATGCTCACCTGAAAATGATGCTTAAAATGTCAACACAAAGGTTGGTGAGAGTCATAAGTTTAAGACTCACATTATAACTTTTTTAAAACCAATTACTGCGATTATCAAAACAATATAGGACAATTATGCTAACATGCAATGCACATACTGGGTAGGAACGTTACCCACGATCCATTTCAACAACTGGGTAGGAACGTTACCCCCGATCCATATGTCACTTACGCACCTAAAAGTCTACCAGCTGGAACTTATACTTAGGCCTAGACCATACATCATTGAGTATTATTTCAACCCTTCTGTTGGTTTGAGTTGAGTAGTAAAGACCACTCCTAACCGAACAAATCACATCACAAACTACTCCAATTGATCACTAAGCCATAGAGCATTTCCACACAAATCAGTAGGTATTATTTCAACCTTTCAGTTAGTTTGAGTTGAGTAGTAAAGACCACTCCCAACCGAACAAATCACGAAGCAATAACACGTAGCAAATAATCACACATAATCACACAACTAATCAGTTTAACACATAGCTTCACTTTTACCCCAATAAAACATAGAAAAGGGCTTTGAAACTCCATGATGCTTAGCTTCAAAAAGATTCACCAAACTTCACAAAATATCACGAACATAAAACAATTTAAACACATTATATCTTTCCATCATTTAGGCATTCAACACAATATGATGTAACCTCACACTAGTGGGATTACCTATGCATATCTATCCATATCCTATAATCATTTAAAAAACCTTTACTAATTCTTTACTATGGTGGGTATGGATTGTGTAGTACTCTTTGAGATATTGGGTAGACTCCTCTGAAATTTCTGATTTTAAGCAGAATTTTTACTAGCTGTATTGTGTTAGATGTCGATGCGGAGCGCCCTAAACGCATCTTCTTAATCAGCGACCCCAATACTTCAACAAAATTCCAGACATGCTACCATTAAGTCCTATGAACCTCTCATATCTCTCCCAAAGCCATACCTTTTATAAATACCCCTTAGAAATTCATTAATCCAAAGTGTTTAAAATTCGTCCAGAATCTGACCTTCTAAAAGTATGGCATTAATTATCCAACTTAGACCCCACTCTATGTCCTTTAGCAAATTCAGAGGTCACACGCAATATATGAACTAACTTCCACGTGACTTAGAGCCTCTAAATCAGTGTCTAAGTATTTTTAGAAAAATCAAAACCAAAACTGAAATTCGTCACTGTTTTACACACTGATTTTGTAAACCATAAAAACTTATGAGGCTGACTTTTCTAGAAAGTAGACTCTCTGAGGTTATCTCCAGTATATTGTAAATTATTTATTTGATCTTTTATGACCGAGTTATGCTCGTTACAAAACTGCCTAACTTTCTGCAGTGAATTTTATAACTAGTTCGGGTGATCTAAGCCCTAACGCATGATCATATCGCTAATTTAATTAATCTAATGATTAAACTAACATTATTATATCATAAACTTTCTGGATATTACAAACCCTAATTTATAAAACTTAATTTAAACCCTAATCCATCATAACTAAGTTACTAGAATTAAAAACAAAATATAATTAAAAGATCGAATTCGTACCTTAAGATTTAACCAAAAAAAAAATTCGTTTCTTTCTTTCTCCTTCTTTGGCCGGTCGAACTAGGTATGGGGAGGGTTAGGGATTCTAGGTTTAGTATATATAGGCATCTAGGTAGAATTATAGTTTAAGTCTAATTAGGTTTTAGATTAGGATTATGATTTTTTTTTCTTCTTTTTCCTAAACTCGCCCGAAAATAATTAAATATATATATTTTTTTTATTTTTTTTTATCTTACAATAAATACCTTTAAGTTTTTATAAAACCTTAATTTAATATGACTATACCTTTTTGCATAAACGCATTTTTCTTACCTTTCATAAATTAACTTTTCATTTCCTTCATAACTTTCTAAAATAAAATTTTCAATTTTATTTAATCTAACACTTATAACGCTAAATCCTATCTTAGATAACTAACACAAAATACGTATTTCGTATATATTTACTTACACAATTAACTGAAACGATCAATTATCAACAATCATTTCATTGTTCATTAAAATATGAACGAAATGAATCAACAAATGTTCATCTATTCTAATCTATTGGGAGATGATCACACTCAATAGATTGATTACCAATACCTCATAAACACATAAAAACACATAGAATCACATAAACCATACTTTGCAACAGACACATAAGTCAACACTAACGGTTTGACTAACCTGCTCAAGTCATGGTTGTCACAATTACAAATAGGTAGCCCAAAACTACGAGTTTAGTAAACATCGGACCCTTACATCGACAAACTTGAACGATCATTACCCTTACAATACAAACGATCCAATACCAACACCACAGGGACACCGGGAACAAGGTGGTGATGAACTGCGACCTATAAGGCCACGTCCATGTAATTATTCATTTGAAGAATGGCTGAAAATCAGGATAGGGCATAACAACCTACATGAATCCGACCGCAAATTTATATTAAATGAATGGATTCTTAGTTACGATGTTGAGGAGGAATATACAAAGGAGATTGGTAACCCATATTCCAGGATATTTGACGAATATAACAGGGTGATCAATAATGAGATTGAACATTTATCAAATGAGTACATTTTAAGAATAGGAAAGAAAGGGTATGTTCTGGACGATGTATGGGAAAAATGTCAACAAAACTACAAGAAAACCAATGAAGCCTGGCACGACGAGGAATACGAGGAGGATGAAATGTGGCGAAGTGGAGATGAGAAGACCGACTACAATCCCCCCTATGTTAACGTTAAAACTTTTGAAGTAAAAAAAATTCTTTTAATGGAGGACGTAGTTTTATATGCAAAACTGATCGTGAGGATGAAGCCCTACCATTAGGGCGTATAAATGGAGCATGATTTAAAGCTATGATTAGGAAAGAACTAGAGGGCAATAAGTATGTTCACGAAGTAACATAGAAGGGGCATGAGTCTAACTTAAAGACTCGTTAATAAACAAAAGTACTTGTCGGGAGATAACCCGTCCTTTATTTAATGAAATTTACTTTTTGCATTAGTTGGTTTGCATGTTTCTTACTTTGTTTTGCAGAATCGAGAAGCTATGAGGCAATTATCGAGACCGACTCGACTCATAATCATGTGGTAACCTTACTGAATTTGCAGCAGTTACGACGTAATGAATTTAGTTTACGCCGTAACCACTACAGTTACGACGTAAACCATTTAGCCGTAACACCTTAAAACTTGAAAAAAATTTACCACTTGATTACGACGTAACCACCGGAGTTACGCCGTTACCTCCTTCTGAAATCTTAAAAATTTAAGTTTTAAACATGTCTAAACCTTGTATACGTAAATGGACTTTGGGGGGATGTTATCTGAAGCCCTACACGTGAACTAAACTCGTCCAGATTGGGCCTCAAGTGGGTTAAAGCTTGTTGCATATGCTAAATGCAACCGTGATTCCTATGAAAGTGAGTTAGGTTTGTATTTCCTGTACTCTTCATAATTCTTGTAGAACGATTTTATGCTTTGGTTTGTTTTCTGATCACAGTGGATAAAGAGCTTGCGAAGACGGAAATAATCTAAAGATTTCCTCTAAATTTCAAATTTCAAAGAAATGCTCAAGGAGTTTCCTGTCTTAATTCTACTCTTTCCTTTTTATTTCATTTTCTTAATGTACAATAGGGACACTGTACAAATCAATGTAGGGGGATGGGAGTTTGAATTAATACTTGACTAATGTTTTGCCTTCGATTTTCTAGTTTTCTTTGAAAATTATGCCAATTTTAAAAATTTTGACAAATTTTTCTTAAATCACTAGAATTAATCTTTGCCGAATGCACATTACCCTTTATTATTACTTGGTGATATTTATGCCTAATATTCCGTTTCCATCATATTACTCAAAAATCTACCAAAATATTAAGTGTGACGGTAGTATTGTAGACTTTAGAACTTGACATGTACATCATTTCGAGACCTAATTGATTAGCAGGAATAGATAGCTCAAGAAGGCAAATATGTTTAAGGTTATTATTACTAGGTGATATTTATGCCTAATATTCTGTTTCCATCATATTACTCAAAAATCCACCAAAATATGTTTAAGGTTAATATCTAAGGTGTTCTAAGGTGTTTTCAAGTTTGGGTTTCAAGATTTAAGTTAGGGTTTCAAGAATTTCAAGTTGGGTTTTATAACGTTTTTAGGTTAAAAATCAAAGCGTAGGTTTCATTTGTGATTATAAACTTTGTAAGCATACTTTACTTACTCTTTTGATTTTTTATACATCTTGATTTTGTTTATATATGTTTCTATACTTACATTATTTATTTTTGCACATGAACATCATGAGTATAAAGTTATATCACCAACTAATAAACTTTTATGAATGTTAGCAAAGAAATCAAGAACAATACTTACTTATATGATTATTAAACAAGTTGTCAAGTTTGTTATTCATAAACTAGTTTATTTAGTTTTATAATTTATTTCATGTTTTTATTCATTATGTTGTGAAGAGTTGGATGGGATTAGGTTAGTTTAGATGTTGTTGGTTTGAAAGTGGATGAGGTGAATAGGTTAGAGGGTTTTGTTATGTAAAAATGAGGTAAAAATTATATGTTTTGATGTATATAAATACTCATAGGGCAGCCGACTTTAAACAGAAAGATAGGGATTTTCAGCGAGTTAAAACCTTAAAAATATGTTAGTACATCTTAATACTGTTGGAGTATGCTCATGTCATAATAAATAATATACGGCTGGAAACATGTGAGCCTATGAGGTCACACACATATACATTGAGGTGCCACTATATATATCGTGTTTATTCTATTCAAGGTATATAAATAAACTACGTAACTCGGGATCAATATTGGGCTTATAATAACTAAGTAATGTACTTAGTTTATTGGACTAAGCAAACAAATGGCAACCCCATTTGAGCCCACCATATGGCCGGCCTAAGATGTAAAAGAAAAGAGAAGGAAAGCTCAAGGGGGTTAATGGTTAATTGGATCATCATAACTACTAATTGATTTAGTCATTAGGAGTTATAAATCAATTAACCACTTAACAATTTAATTGGATTTATGATAACTACTAATTGATTTAGTTATTATGAGTTACAAATAAATTAAACACTTACCAAGTTTTTCTCCTTTCTCTCTCTCTTCCTATAAAAGGGACGACATAAACATTAACAAAATAAGAGTTTTTTTTGTTTTCTTGATCTATTACTTTGATTCTTGTTCATTCAAAGTATAATCCAAGGTTACGGGTTTAAGGACTAGCATCCAAGAGGTATACAGTGAAGTGTAGTGTAGATATTCATAGATGTGATCTACTTTGGTCACTTAGTTTCTTGGATAGATCGTGTACAAGAGAAGGTTGTTCTTTGATTCTACCGATTACGCTGCAAAGGTAATAATTGTTGTTTTTATTTTGATTGATCATATGACTCTATGGATCCGTTGATAGGTGCATGTTCCGCTGCATTTTATATTTGATTATATGATATTCATTTGATTCAGCATCTACAATGGTATCACGAGCCATCATATGATGTCATATGATCATCTTGTATGCGTAAAAATGGCTAAAAACGCGTGTTTTTGATGGATTCAAAAGGATAATTTTAAAACAGCCCCTAGGGCTTATTTTTTGAAATTAATTCGACCCATTAGGGTTTAGATCTGGGATTTTTGATCACTAGCCATTTGTTATGAATAAAAACCCCCTTTTTATTGGTTTTGTTTTGGGTACGTGTAATAAGTGGCCTAAATCGCGTGTTGGAACGATTCTTGAACTCAGGTTTCAATAAGCCCCTTGGGCATTCATTTTCTGAAAATTATATGATTTTTTTATAGGTGTTTTTAATATAGTACATAATGATCCTTAAGTCATTGGTTACACGTACAAATCGTATTTTTAATTCTAGTTAATTTATTTCTTCGATTCGTTGGCTAAACAATTTATTTCTTGTTAATCATTTTGTTTCCATGGCAAATACATGCATGTTTGGCCATGAAATTAGCCAACACCTTGCTAATACACGATATTATGGTATTATTATGTTGTGTATGCAAAGTCGATAAAAACCTTGACCACTTGTGACTTGATTTGCTTGATATTGCATTTAATTTCAGTTTTAGGTTTTGCCATTGTTTCGACTTCTTTTTGTATGGTTTTAATTTTTGTTGTAGCCATTATTTGGGCACTTTACAGTAGTTAGATGATAGCATAAATGTATCTAATCATAAAATTATTGTAACTGATGCTTATATTCGAATGGCGCAAAAGTTAATGGCATAAAGTCAAATTCGGAGTTGCTAGAGTAACCTCCACTAAAAATGGATTCCCCGGAGTTCTATAAGGAGTTAGAAGCTGAAATTTATGGAGTGGGTGAAAAACTCATGGGGATACAATTTCTTCACCTGGAGCTCAGATTGAGGAAGAATCCTACTAGGAGTTTCAGGCCTGTCAATTCAGCTGAAATTTTATGGCAGTTTTGGACATCATATTCATTAAGGGTTTCACTTGCTCACGATAGTTCTTGGAGCAAGTAGGAGCCCTCTTTATGGTTGTGTGGTTAACCCTTAGTTGACTTCCTGGTTCCCATGATGCTCACGAGACCAAGCATAGGTTTTTCATCGGTTGAGGCTTTGCATACTTGTGGTTGTGTTTGTTTGTTTACTTTTATATATGTTTGTTCAATAGGCTGGAAGTCTGTGAGTCATTTACAATTATAGTAATTAATTGGGACGTATCAATTCCTTTACACGCAATAGACGAATAATTATAATACCGAATAATACATCACCAATAATTTTTAAAAAAACTATTTTATCTGAAATCCAAAATAGTTAGTCAACCACAATCTTAATAGACTAACACAAACTCAATCGGCACCCGAAATTCTCGAGTAAATACCCAGAAGAATTTATCTTAGAGAAACCCAAAAAACTTAACTGGCCCTAAGGAGACATGGGAACAAGTTATTCCCTAACAAGTATGAAAGGGAATCGACAACAAATAATACAGGATAGATGTGCGAATAACTTCAATCAACCAACAACTGACATCGGTGATATTGACAAATACCCTGGGAGCATCTTACAACTAAAATAAAAGAATGTATAACAACAAAGCACCAATCAAATAGTTGCTGGCTGCTAGCATCTAGCTACTTGGAAAGTAGGAAATTTTTATTCGAAATCCAAAGCCACGGACCGTCCCCCACCCGAGACTGTAGAATGATGCAATCAGTAGGGACGCCCCTTCGTGCAAGCAAATCCCGGCTAGGGGCAGATGCTGCAAAGAAGGCAAGCGCAATATATGCTCTTCGCAGCCTATATCACCGTGGTACAAACATCATTATTATGTCTCAGTCGCAATCACGATTATCACACACAAGAAAGAGCCAAACCTACCCGTCGCCGCGGACTCTGATGTACGCTGCAAGCCATTGGGCTTCGGCCAGACTAACCGCAACAAGCGGCCACAACGATTGTGAGTGATTTCTATCTAATAAAAAGGGAACGACGATTATTTTAATTATAAGGCTGTAGCTGGCTTTTTTTTTGCTTTTTTTATTTTTTTAGTATTAGCTATAAGAAAAAATAAGATAATAACTAAAACACAACACGGACTTCGACACCAAGAAGATAACTTACGACATAACCGAACAAGACCCACACAACCATAACAACCCCCCTCCCGGAATGCCTTACACAAATATCCTCAATCATAACATCCCTACAAATAAAAAAACGCGATAGATCCAAAATACCGTTCCCCTATGTACCTTACATCCCCCTCAGGGCAAAAGCATACACTCCACGGACAGCGTTCCCGAGCAAAACACCCACAATATACTTGACAAACTTATAAACAACCTGTAAAAAGAGAATTGCGCGTCAACTTAGGTACTAGCCAGTACGACACACACCGCCCCTTAAATAAAAACAAATTCCTAATCACTACTTCACAACTCTCCCCAAGAATCACTTTACCAGGTTGGTTTCCGTCTACGTCCCCCTACAACGAAACAACACACGAATTATCCCCCCGCAAAGCCCGGCCCAGCGACTCAAACTTCGACTGCTTGTCCCACCCCATCACTACTGAACCCGGTCCACAACACAATAACACTCAGGCACGCAGGCGCCACTAGCAACTGAGCAATCGGATTATCACTGAACCAAAAGGAAGAATAGCTTGGTGAGTCCCTGTGATGTTATAGACTATAGGTAACCCTATAAATCCAAAGTGAATCGCATCCCCTCTATTGGTCGCCAATGGGAATGCACATGAACACAGCTTACCAAGCTTTGCTCATTCTAAGGCAAACAAAACAACGAACTCAAATCTTGATCCTACAGACTTGTGCTCGATAAAATACCCAAATATACAAAATATACTAGTCTTGAGTCTAAGTTTTTTGGCACGGAGTGAAGGCACAATTTATAGTTAGACATCTAAAAAGGTCTTATCACAAGACACAAAAGTTCTAAACATTTGTACACCAAACACATAGGAACGTCTTGGTCACCAACCGATCACTATGAACCTTACGGATATTTAGCCTAATCTTGCAGACATTGACTCTTCTCTCCCGGAATAATTACAACTTTGAACGCAAACTACAATAATGCACAGCACGGGGAAGACGTAAAAGGAATTACAATGCTATGATAAGCTACATGCAGAGTTTACGTTACCTAAAAAGAGTTATTCTCAACCCTAAATCAACTCCTAGATCCTTTCATGCTTATCTACTGAGTCTTCAGGAAAAGATCTCAGAAAAATAGACAAAAAATAAAAGGGAAAGCCGTCGTAATGGCTGCATAAAGGAGCTCAAGGAAAGTGCAAGGTAATAAAAGGCAATGCTAATAACGTTAGTGCGCATACTATGCCCTTCAAACCTAAGATTCCTTCCATCCATCACCCCAAAAAGGATAGAACCTTGACAATTCTATGACAACTCCTGCGAT
This sequence comes from Tanacetum coccineum, assembly GCA_026074375.1. Taxonomy (NCBI): domain Eukaryota; kingdom Viridiplantae; phylum Streptophyta; class Magnoliopsida; order Asterales; family Asteraceae; genus Tanacetum; species Tanacetum coccineum. The sequence goes on along the minus strand of BQNB010037728.1, from coordinate 16,377 downwards.
CTTATAGTCCATCTCTTACTTGTTTTGGAAGGAGGTGAAGTAGGGGGATTCACTTGGAGAAGGAATTATCCCACCTGGATCTCACTGAGTTTGGATTGTCTAAATAAGAAGAAGCATCTAAGCTCAATGGATGCTAAGCACTTTGCATAGTATTTTTCACCATAGAAACTTTATTCCTCTTCCTAGTACCAATAATAAAGGTATCTTGGAGTTTTTAGATACAAGGTTACATGGTACTCCAGCCTTCAACGCTCCTCTGTTATCTCTAGACTACTCAGGGCTTTGCGAGGTAAGTAAGAAACTGCATCCAGAGCTCTTAAGTACTCTGTACCCTAAGGAATATTGGATGCAAAAAGGAGACAAACAGCAAAAGTTAGCCCGAAAGCTAATCCCTGATGTTGAAGACTATTTAGGAATAATACTCATTTAATGTACACTAACCTAATGGGGTGGACTAGTTATTGTGTTTCATTGAACAAGTTTCAATAAAATGGCAGACTTCCGTATTACTAGATGCTGGAACTTGATTTATCAAGTTGTCTCTGTAAATGATATGAAGATTGTATTCATCAACGCAAAGTCTTGAATTTGAAAAAGAATGCATTACTTTTTGTGCTTTCTATAACAACATCTGATGATGATTTATAATCTATAAAAAGCCTGCTATTTATCTTACCAAGGGATGTCATTGATTGGAATATGAAACTCTTGTATCAAATACAAATAGAATAATGTTCTGATTAATCTTTTAAAACTAGTTAGCAAATAAAAAGATTAAGTAAAGACAAAAACTTAGACGTCTTCTCATCCAATCCCATGTTGAAATTTCAGTTTACAGGAATAATTTGGTTTATTTTAGTGTTATCCCATGGGATGATATTTATGAAATTGATTTGTCTTCTTCTAATACAAATGATAGTTCTATGTATGCTTTTAATAATAAAAGATTCAAGCTCAACTTGGACTCTACTCTCTTGTGGCACTGTCGTCTTGGACACATTAGCAAGAAACGAATTGCGAAGTTGCAACATGATAGACTTCTTAATTCAACTGACATTAAGTCTTTTGAAAAGTGTGTTTCCTGCATGTCTGACAAGATGGCAAGAAAACTTTATTCACATCAAGTGGAAAGGGCTAAAGATCTACTTGGACTAATTCACACCGATGTATGTGGTCCATTTAGAACTGTGTCAAGACAAAGAGCAAGCTACTTCGTCACTTTCACTAACGACTTTAGTCATTATGGTTATGACGACTTGTTGAAACATAAACATAAAATGTTTAAAACTTTTAAAGTATTTCAAAAGGAAGTAGAAAACCAACTCGGGAAGACCATAAAATCACCACGTTTTAATCGTAGAGGTGAATATATGAGTCAAGAGTTTTTGGATCATCTAAAGGAGCATGGGATTATTGCCCATCGCACTCCTCCTTACACGCCCCAATATAATGGAGTGTCAGAGATGAGAAATAGAACACTGCTAGACATGGTTGGCTCCATGATGAGTCAAACTACTCTTCCAAAGTCCTTTTGGGATTATGCCCTTGAGTCTGCTGCACGCATTCTCAACATAGTTCAAACTAAGAAGGTTGATAAGACACCATATGAAATATGGCATGGCCAAGCCCCTAAGCTGTCTTACTTAAAAGTATGGGGTTGTGAGGCACTTGTTAAGTGTGATACACTTACCAAACCTGAACCCAGATCTTTTAAGTGTATCTTCATATGATACCCAAAGGAAACGATGGGATATTCTTTCTACAACCCATCCGAGAACAAAGTCTTTGTTGCCCGGAATGCTGAGTTCTTTGAGAGTAATCTTATAGATCAAGAAGCAAGTGGGAGTCTAGAAGATCTTGAAATTATTCAAGAAGAAGATACAAATCCTTCTTTAGACACTAGCTTAAATCATGAAGAGGATGATCAAGAAATTGATGAACCTCAAAGTGATATAAATCCCATTCGTAGGTCCACAAGGACACGTCGTCCCAGAGATCGATTGTGTTTGTACATCGATGCTGAGGAACACGAGTTGGGGGATCTCGGTGAACCCGCCAACTATAAAGCTGCATTATTGGATCCTGAATCCGAAAAATGGCTAGCTGCTATGAATGTGGAAATGCAATCCATGAAAGACAACGACGTTTGGGAGCTCGTAGAACTTCCTCCTAACGCTAAAACTGTTGGTCACAAATGGCTCTTCAAAAAGAAGACCGACATGTATGGTGCAGTACACACCTTTAAGTCTCGTCTTGTAGCAAAGGGCTTCACTAAAACCTACAGGGTTGATTATGAAGAAACTTTTTCTCCTGTTGTAGACATAAGAGCTATAAGGATTCTTATTGCCATAAGCGCATTATATGACTATGAGATTTGGCAAATGGATGTCAAAACTGCCTTCCTCAATGGATATCTCAATGAAGAGGTTTACATGGAGCAACCTGAAGGTTTTGTCAATCCAAAATATCCAAACCGAGTATGCAAGCTGAAACGTTCCATTTATGGGCTTAAGCAAGCATCAAGGCAATGGAATAAGCGTTTTGATGATGAAATAAAGAAATTTGGTTTCAGTCAAAATGCTGATGAGCCATGTGTATATCTAAAAGCTAGTGGGAGTAATGTCACTTTCCTAATCTTGTATGTCGACGACATATTGATCATGGGAAACAGTATTCCAATGTTACAAGATGTTAAATCCTACCTTGGAAAGTGTTTTGCTATGAAAGATTTAGGTGAAGCTGCATATATTCTTGGAATCAAGATCTATAGAGATAGATTACGACGGTTGATTGGCTTATGTCAAAGTGCTTATATCGAAAATATCTTAAAGCAATTTCACATGGAGAATTCCAAACGTGGAAGTATCCCCATGCAAGATAAGCTTAGATTAAGTAAATCACAAGGTGCCTCTACACCTGCTGAGTTGAAGCGCATGCAAAATGTTCCATATGCCTCAGCTGTGGGTTCTATTATGTATGCTGTGAGATTTACTCGCATGATGTTTGCGTTCGCTCAGGAAAACATTAACAAGCTGATTTCAACAGAATCCAGGTGATCTTCATTGGATATGTTAAGACATTCTGAAAGTATATCAGGCATACTATTGGAAATGTTTCTAGTTTACGGAGATGATATAAAATGAGAGCTCAGGGTTTCTTGCTACACTGATGCTGGAATATTGACGGTTGTTTGATGACTCTCAAGTCTCTCAGACTGGATATGTGTTCGTTTTGAATGGAGGTGCTGTTGACTGGAAGAGTGCCAAGCAAAGCATTTTCGCTACTTCATCTGCAGAAGCTGAGTATATTGCTGCCTTTGATGCTTCTAAGGAAGCCGTATGGGTTAGGAAATTCATTTCTGGGCTCGGTGTTGTTCCCACAATTGAAAAACCCATTAATATGTATTGTGATAATACTGGAGCAATCGCTATAGCTAATGAGTCTGGAATCACTAAAGGTGCTAGACATTTCCGTGCCAAAGTTCACTACCTCCGCGAAGTTATTGAATTTGGTGACATAAAGTTAGAAAAAGTTCACACAGATGACAACTTAGCTGATCCGTTTACAAAAGCATTAGCTTTTCCAAAGCATTCAGAACTTACTAGGAATATTGGAATGCTTCCAGCTAGTAGTTTCATGTAAATCTGTGTTTATTAGTCATTTGGATAATTGGGATTGTAAGACAATTTTATTTTCTGATGAATAAAGATACGAGGTATTTGTTATCATTCATATAACAATTGTTTGTCCTATATTTGCATATTTAATCCTTGAATGATTTATCATTCTAAATAAGTCCATTGTCGGTTAACAATATGGGAGTATTGTTACATAAGGCAAATGTGAGTGTTGGTTATATTCTTTGAATATATGGAAGGTTCCCACCAAACTCATATGTTACTCACAAGGGATGCGTATTGGACACCCCAACCTTCGAATGTTTACTTTATGGATCCGTTGTCATAAGTAAAATTTGAAAATGGTTAGTTAAGTCATCCTTAGACTTGAGAATACAAACAAGTTCTGGTATGTGTGGATATCACTTTTTAATTCTATGTCAAACGCTGTCCTGAAAATGGTAGTTATAAAGACTATTATTGGAAGTGATGTGAAGCAGCATTCACAACACTTGTATTCAACAAAGAATTTGTTCCTCCACTTGATATGTGCAGAATAATACCTTGGCGCCTCTCCAGAATTAATCAGATAATTGTTTGGCCGAACCCAAAGGGTAATGCAAGATGATTCTTGATTACATTTGGTATATCTGTATTGAATTCTATAACGAGAATCTAAATGGTTAAACTATATGGAATGAGTTAGGATCCATATCCATGGTTTAACGGTATTTGAACAAAGGGATGATTATAGCAAGACAAAATAACCATGCTACTGAGAATGTTTATGAAACTTGATCTCAGACACTTCTAGTTTTAAAAACGAATGTGAGTGTTGCTAGACGTTTCCGTCGTTAGTGTATGAGCTGTCTGCTACTCCAACTCCCAAGTGGGAGCTGTTGGAATGTGGTAGTTGAATTAGCCGTGTATGACTAGGAGTGTGTGAGCCTATTGGGGGCACACACGATAAAACGCATAGAGTGCGCTTAACACTTCACGTGTATGTATCTAAGTAAACCTTTCGGACATTATATGACTAAGATAAACCTATGGCTGTCTTTGTATGCTTGCCGGCTACATAGATGGTTCTAGAGGGGAGTCTAAGTGCAATGTACTTTGGTGATAAGATGGAAAGAGGAGTTGTGATAGGTTTAGAAGTGTATGGTTATGTCTTATCTTCATTAGGGTTTGAGGGGTATATAAACCCCTCACCCTTAGCTAAATGGGACGAACAATAACACACAATCTAAACTCCCAAATCAGTTGCAAACAACTCTCTTTCTCTCATCATTCCAAACAGCCAGAACTATAAACCCTTAATTAGGGTTTAAACCATTTTCGTTTCCTTTATACTTGTTGTTTGATTTCGGTAACATCAAAAGAGATACAACGAGTGTGATCTGATCTCAGGACTTGTACAGCAGATCCAAGTTGTAGGTTTACAGGTTGTCAAAGAGTGACAACCATTAGATTCGATCTAAGGTTTGATTTGAGCTTAATCGGTTCATCTGTCCTAATTCGGTTGTAACCGAATTCGGTTAAAACCCTAGATCTCTTTTCTGTATTTCGGTTCTATTCCAAGAGTGGGTATAGGTGATCGTTTTTCAGAAGTATTTGGTTTACAATTGTTGTTGGGTACACGTGGGGTTTGGACTAGCATCCGGGCGTGCTTGTTTACGTGTTTGTGTGAGCACTGGTAGAGGTGACAACTTAGTCACTCGTTTCTCATTCTTGGTTTCTTTGATTTGCTGGTGACGACGAGGGTATGTTCCTATTTAATTTACATGTCCTTTAAATGTGTTTTATGTGTATGTTAATTATTGTACTAGACTAGATCTATCCGCTGCGCACTCGTATGAGTTAATGGTTAACTTGATTGTTAAATTCCAACAGTGTTCATTGGAGTTTCGAGTTCATGTACGGGTTAAAAGTTTTGGTTCCCGAGTTTTGCATGCTCATGTTTGGAGTTCCAGCTTGGGTACACTATATTGGTTCCGTTAGCAGGAAATAGATCGAGTTCGTGATTGGGTTGAGTATCGGGGCAGGTTACGTTTAGATGTTTGTATGTGGGTTGCGGTTTTGGTTTCGTGATTGATACGAGCAACTGATAGTGTACGTTGGGGTTGATTTTTTTTTATCTCGTGTCTCGATCTTGTGTTCGTGTTCGTCTTTTTATCTCGATCGTTAAGCTCAGAGGTACATCTTTTAACCACATTCACGTTTAGATCAAGATATATGTTAGCCTATGTCATCTCGTAACTATCTTCGTCGTGAAACATGTCCCTTAAACAACGGATGCCAAAGATAACTTCAGCAAAACTATTTGATGAAGTTTACATGGTTATGTTTAACTCATTAGCTAAATGAAAATTAGTTGATACTATATGATTATTGTGATTATTCTCGTAATCGTATGCTATATCGAATCACTTAAACAAACAGAAAATGAACATATTTATAAAACTGAGCTGCAGCATGGTGCAACATTAAGAGGAGGAAGGAGAAGATATTCTTGATGGCTAATATATATCACCTTTAACATTTAGCTCATGTTTATGTTAAATATAAACAAAACAAATAAACTAATATACTTAATGATATGATTTGTAACAATTGAATGAAAAAGTCAAAATGAAGAACCATCCTTCACGTTATTTTCATGAGTTTTAAATGCAAATTTTCATTTTTGGTCCTTGATCTCTAGAGTTAGTTACAATTAAATATCATACAATTTTAAAATAACACTTTTGGCTCCGTTCATTTTATGCTCTTCAAAACTAGTCCGAAATTATAGTCTAGTTATTTTAATTTTTAACATAATTATTTTTATAAGATGTACGTCTCAAATGCTATAATTGATATAAAACTTTATAAAAACTTATTCGTGTAATATTTATAAATCCTAAGACGCGGCATTATTTTTAGGTTGCTTTTAGAACTTTCCTCGATCTCTTGACATATATTCTCGATATCTTTTGTCGCATTGCTTAAAGGTGCGTTCATAGCCCCATTTTCTCTTAACTATTTTATAAAACTTCACGGGGGAGATTACATGCTATGCTTTTACGTTTGGACACGAGTATTTAAAAACTGGATGTTATTGCCTGAATATTATTGCCTAAGTACCTTTATTGCCACTTAAGTCCCCTTTTGCGATAATGAGCCATTAATTGCTATTGTAGTAAACGTGAGTGCTGTGGATAGATCTATCGGGACTGACAATCCTCGTCTGGTTCTGATTTCTAGATAACCAGTGACGCATTTAACATTTGAGGTATTATCTAGGGTGTTTGGCAACATCCTACACTATCATGGGACACAAACCTCGGTTCGGGTTTGACATTGCTTGTTAAGGTTCGGTGTCATGAGCTTAGTGCAATAATACTTATTTTTAGACATTGTGAATGTGTTTTATTTGTCTACATTACTTAAATCTTGTGGTCCATTACCTATTTAATTAAATCTATGAATTTTACTCAACATTATTGTTGACCGTTTTTTTCACATGTTATCCCAGGTCTTTTAGGTATTGCTTGGAAGGAAGTCGCACGGATATGTACTTTGGAGACTCTACTTTCTATTACATTCGATTTAAAAGCAAATCTTTGAAAACATTGTGTTTTGTAAAGACTTTCTCGTATTTTATATTCGATGAAAACTTTATCTAAATGATTTGTCATGTTTGAACATATGAGATATTTTGAAACTGTTTGGGACCTGTTTGTAAACTATGATATTTTGATGTGTCGAATGTGAAAACTTATTTAAAACGTCTCTTTTTGAAAGGTTGTTTTCTATGACTTATACTTTGAGCTTTGAAGTCGCACCCCTGGTTACCTTTCCGCTGCCGTTCGATTTTGAGGGTGTGTAATAACATCAAATATTTAATACTTTTTAGTAGCAAAATACCCCCTATATTACCTGTAAATGTTTCACTAATACTCAAAAACGAGATATTTTCTATCATTTTGTAGTTTTCAGGTGAAATACAGAAAAATAGCAAGAAACAAGGAAAAAAGGACTTAAAATGTAATTATCTGAAGAATGTTATGGCGTAACACCAAAAATGGTTACATTGTAACATAAATTAAGCAAGTACGAAGATCAAGGATAATGTTACGGCGTAACACCATATCTAGTTACGCCGTAAACAAATATTTGAAAGGAAATCTTACCTTGTAACACCCTTATGGTTACGCCGTAACCATGAAGATCTACAAATATAGAATGAATATCACGTACGTATGGAAATTATTTGAAGGTTATGTTGATAGAAATAATACCTCAAAACCTTATTAATATTTTTTGATCTCTCTACGTTTTGATAATCACAAAATGTAAAAACAATTAATGAAAAATTAATTGTAAACAAGTACTTAGTAGTAAATTTTTATTTCGAAAATTTAATCACTTAAAGGTATGAATAAACAAATGCTTAATGTAGTTTATGATCAAATGATTTTTT